>JAUMHI010000002.1:402367-428406 GCA_032359435.1 Enteromius unitaeniatus | reverse complement strand
CAAAAAAAAATGCATTCAAAGAATTTAATGATTGCACTATTTCAAATTATTCTAATTCGTTGACCAGCACCTGTACATCTCAGTTTTGTAAAATTTGACCTTATGACTGGTTTTGTGGTCCAGGGTCACATATGTGAAAATCTTTTTAAAACTGTTCAAATTACAACAAACTTTATTATTAAAATTATTTTATTTATTTTCATTTAAACTTTTAAATTTACTTTGTTTGAAATAACTGAAGATATTCATTCACCATTAAATGAAAATTCCTATTTTTAAGTGCGTGTGTGATTTGAATTTTAGAATCAATTTTGTTTCCACCAAGAATTTCCGTTTTACTGCTTTTTGGTGCCATTCTTACTTAGAATTTGGGATGTAAGAAAACTAATATATACAATTTTTTTTTTTTCTTCAGGCTCTCCTGCGGAACTGTCACCAAGCACACTCTCACCTGTCAATCATGGCATGGGTAAGACCTTGCTAACTGCTAATACTCACTTTTTGTCCATTTAAGTCCTTAAATGTGTTAAGAACTTTTTTTGTGTTTTTCGTCTTTTGTTTTTTTTTCTTTTCTCAGACCTTCAGCCAGTGACTTATTCAGAGCCTGCATTTTGGTGCTCCATAGCTTACTATGAACTAAACCAGCGGGTCGGAGAAACATTCCACGCCTCTCAGCCTTCCCTCACCGTGGACGGCTTCACAGACCCCTCCAACTCAGAGCGCTTCTGCCTGGGTTTGCTGTCCAACGTCAACCGCAACGCCACCGTGGAGATGACCCGGAGACACATAGGTATCAGGACATCTTCAGCTGCTCTACTATCAAGTGGTTCAATTGGTTTTCATGAAACACTTCATCCACAAATTACAACTGGCTTATTTTATTAGATCTCCAAATCTGTATTACTTGCTTTCTTCTACAGAAGATATTTTGAAGAATGTCTTTGTCTGTGCAGTGAAAGTCAATGGGGTCCAAAACAACAATTTTGTGTTGATGTTTTTTGACTAGGACGAGGGGTCAGGCTGTATTATATTGGTGGGGAAGTGTTTGCCGAATGTCTTAGCGATAGCGCCATCTTCGTTCAAAGCCCTAACTGTAATCAGAGGTATGGCTGGCACCCTGCAACAGTCTGTAAAATCCCTCCAGGTAAGAGATTCACTCACTTTTTATTGTCCTTTGCACCGTCCAGAAACCTCAGTCAACAATTATGATGTAATAATACTCTCTGTCTTAGGCTGTAACCTGAAGATCTTCAATAACCAGGAGTTTGCGGCACTGCTGGCTCAGTCGGTGAATCAGGGCTTCGAGGCTGTATATCAGTTGACCAGGATGTGCACTATTCGCATGAGTTTTGTCAAAGGCTGGGGAGCCGAGTACAGGTATGGACAATCAAACCACCACACTCACAAGTGTGACAATAACAAAGTCTTAAATTGTGCATCTGTAGACTTGTACAGGAGGACGTAAAGCATATTTAGTTAAACCTTTTCAGGGATGTTTTCTTTTTATTTCCTGTTTTTAATATCTTTTATATATTTTTTACCAGAAATTGAGTCCAAGAAATACATCGATAAATGAAAAATAAAATAAGTAAAAAATATTTTTGAGTTGTCTTCACGACAAAAAATTTAAATACACCTCCGGAATGACCAATATTAAGAGTTTTAAGGAGTCTATTTAATTAACAAAAAAAAAAAAAGTTCTGTTGTTCTTTATTTAAAATGTTAATGCATACAGTTTGTTGTAACTGTAAAAAAAATGAAGTTAAATTTAAGTGAAACTTTGTAAAAAATAATAAATCTTGCTTTAAATTACACTACTCTTCTAGTGAAATGTGTAATTGTTTCTCCAAATGAATCAATGTATTTAGGAGTCTAAACAATATTTTCAATATTTAAATAATGCAGATTTTATTTTGAATTCAAATATAGTTACCTCACTTTATTTACCATTCTCTCTGCTGTGACCATATCGCCACAAATTAAACTCACGTATCACTTTTGTATTTTTATTGCTGAAATAAGATTGAAACTGGCTTGTTGTTGTTTATTACTAGGCTTCCGATATCCACAATTAACTACATCAACAATTTTTTATGTTTTGATAGAGCTTGTCAAAAATCTAAAACTAAAACACTTACTGCCTGCTTGGCATGTGCTAAATATAGATCTAGGAAGTAGTAGTTTTTTTTTTTTTTGGGAAAAAAAACTGGAAGTAAAACACCAGCTTTTTGTACAGCATCAACAGAACAGGCGGGCAGAAATTCTACCAATCCTATCACAGCAAGGACATAACACATGAATATCAACTTTCCAGGATTAATTAATATTCATGAGCCAAGCCTTAGTAGGACTTAAAACGCATGCCGTCCATCACTCCAGCAGTTGTTTCTAATTGTTCCAAAACTATTCCTGAAGCCCTCACCATAGTAGCATGAACATGACTGTATGCTGATGCAATTGAAATCTGTGGTATTGAAATCCATTGGTTGTTGTGTAGACGGCAGACAGTGACGAGCACCCCTTGCTGGATCGAGCTTCACCTGAACGGCCCCCTGCAGTGGCTGGACAAGGTCCTGACCCAGATGGGCTCGCCCTCCGTACGCTGTTCCAGTATGTCCTAATCGCCGTGACCAAGCTCTCTGTCCTCTGCCCCCCAAAAACGACTGATTCTACAATCACATCAAGCGACAACTCGAAGAACAACAGGCTTACTCGAACCCTGCCCCTCTTTCTCTTTCATAGTAATCGTGAGCCTTTCTCTATTCTCTGTCTCTCTCTCTCTCTCCTCCCGACACCGATGTTCTCTCCGTTCGGACCTGAACGCAGCACTTGCTGTCTCGTCAGCTTCATGCACCTTTAATTCTACCTTGTTTTCTTTCCTAAACCCTCAATATTAAATGTATTAGTAGTAGAATTCGAAATGTATATTGGTTTTTTTCTTTTATTTTTATGGTTTTCGAGAAGGAGGGAAGGTGCGTATGTTGTGTGGAAGTTCAAGAAGGCAGTAAATAACTTCACACACTTGTAGCAGCAAGGCTTTCCCCCCCTGATGAAGTAAATACTCTGATACTCTTTTAGCGATTAATTTTCCTGGATGCCGATCCCAATCCGGTTGTTCAAGGAGGTTACTTTTTCTGGCAAAAAGTCACATTCTTTGTTTTTATACACGTTATTATTGTGTAGACTGACACGATAAGACTTAATCATTGTTTTTTCTTCAGTAATGCCAAAAGATACTTTTATTATTAGTATATTTTTTTTTTTTTTTTTTTTTTTTTTACAATTTCTTTCCCCAAACCACTATATAAGAATGTTGCCTTTGATTTGAGGTATGCTGCTGTAAGTCATGCTTCTTTTCTTCAAACTTATAGAATGTTTAACGCAAAAAAAAAAAAGAGAAAAGACCCGACGTTCAATTGGAAACTTACGCCGCCCCTCAGAATTAACATTTTATTCACTGGGTGAAATATTCACTAGTTAGCTGTGGAGTGGTTTTGGAGTCTGGTTTCTTCAGAAAGTGGCTTCTTTTAGGGACTTTTGAAAGGTTATTAAAGCGTCCGGATCTTTAAAATAAAAACGACAAAAGAATAAAAAACAAATCCAAGTATTTAAGCTTTAAGTGTTAATAACTAGGTTATCCTTCACAATTACAAGATTTTTTTCCCTTTATCTTTCTTTTAGCTACTTTTTGTATTTTCATGTATTTTTATATATAAATATATTTAAGATCTTTAAAGCTCTCTTCCTTTTTATTAGAATTGAATATTTTTTTAGATCATGCCCTCTTTTTAAAGGAACATGGCTTCATAACGAAATGTCCTATCATACAAAACCGTTATTTAGCATGAAACTTTTTATAAGCGCAAATATCTTTTCTCCTCTTTCTCCGCTTTCTAATTTAAGGTGTTGTCCCGGTTAACGTTTCACCCTGATCTCGAACCCCCTGAAGTACATCTGACTTGATATTATTTTTTTATTTTTATTTTTTTTGTTGCTTTCCTTCCTTGTTCACAACACGATACTGTATAACCTGGCGCCCCTTGAAGCGGTGCTCTATTTGTTTGCAATTGGGGAATTGAAAAAAAAAGACTAAACAGGTTGCTTTTACAGGGAGAACTGTGCAACTTTAGTGTGCTTGCTCGTCGTACAACTTTTACTAATGACTGTGATATAGCTGTCTGTTATTCTTTACTTGTTGTGGCAGTGACCAGGCGTTGCAAATATCCATTCCCCTCTTCCCACCTCTGTCTCCATATTTTCCTTCATTGATCTTAACTACTCTTGCGATTTGTACTTTAAGTGCATCTAGTAAAAAGCTGACGAAGATGTTGTGGCCCGTTGTTAAAGCCGATGAGCGGCCATTAAGACACTGGGAACATTCTGTTTGCCATTTTTGACTGAGTGTGGAAAGAAAACCAAATAGAACTGAAAGTGGACCAGACATATATGCATATAAATGTGTATATATAATTTTATTTTACTTTTTTTTTTTTTCTGTATTTTTTTTCTCTCTCCTATTTTGCAAAGCATTTAACAGTTGGTGAGCTTGTTTTACCATTAGAGAGATGTATTGGTAGGACGTGAACTTCAGGCGATAAGCTTTTCAGGCGTGTTGCATATGCAGACTTCATAAATACACTAATAAAAAGTTTTAATTCTCATGTTAACACATGTTTGGAGTCTTTTTCTTCCATTTGTCATGTTGCACTACTGCCATCAAAATTGTAAGTTGATGCCACTTGTATGTTATCTCAAGCTCTTTGCCAACAATGCTGCTGATAAAACGTACACTGAGAATATGTACAGTAATAATAAGTACACTAACATTTGAAAACTTTTGTTAGAGATTTAACTCACTGGCTGTGGTGCAAGTTATGCTGCCAATGTGAGAAAATTTGGGCAAGACTCAATTTGCATATCTAAACTTGAAAAGTAACAAAATGAAATAATGGCATGGTAATGTAATGTGACCTTTGTTTAAAAAAAGAAAAGTAAAAGTGCCATTTTAAATGCAAAAGAGATTGTCTTGTGTCTACAATATTGTGTCCTGTACACAAATATGAATTCAATCCCCCAGTTTCGCAGACAAAGCTTAAGGTAGTCCCAGACTAAATTGCATGTTTGAGTGTCTCAGATGAAAATATCTTTCTCTGACATATCCTAAAACATGTCAGTGTCATTGTTCTTTAAGATGCACACCTGTAATATTGTCTTATTTTTGTAAAAGTTTTTTAAACATATTAATTGAACTAATGCCTAGTCTTTGCTTAAGCTAAATATTTTGAATATTAAATTCTAAAGATATTCTAGGAAATTGTGTGCTAATTTTTATAGCAACAGTTTGGACAAGGTTCTTGTCCGCTCTTCTAGCCGGTCCTACCTCGTGCACAATCAAACCTCTACAAATGATTCAGAAAGCAGCAGTACGACTGGTCTTCAACAAGCCCAAAAGGTCCCATGTCACACCTCTCTTCATCTCCCTGCACTGGCTCCCAATTGCATCTTGCATCAAATTCAAGACACTGATGCTTGCATATGGAACAATCTCCGGCTCGGCTCCCGCTTACCTCCGCTCACTGCTACCACTCTACACTCCCTCCAGAACTCTGAGATCCACCAGTGAGCGACGCCTCATTGTACCATCACAAAGAGGCACAAAACCTCTTTCCAGAACATTCTCTAACACCGTTCCTGGCTGGTGGAATGATCTTCCCATCACTATCCGAAATTTCAACTCCCTTACAACTTTCAAACGACTGCTGAAAACCCCTCTCTTTCAACACTAATTGACATTATATAAAAAAATATATATCTATAAATTATCTTAAGCCTATCCTTTCTCTCCGTTTCTAGCCTGCACTTACCTAAACACTGCACTTATCTAAACATTGTCTGCTATACGGTATAATGAGCACTTCCTAAGTTGTTTTTGCCTCTTTAGGACTAATTGCTTGCTGTTTTCCCCACCTGTAAGTCGCTTTGGATAAAAGCGTCTGCTAAATGAATAAATGTAAATGTATGGTTCAAGAAGAAATAATTGATTTGAGTCAGTGAAAGAACTGGACTGATCTGTAGAAAGCCAAGACCTAATCTGAGGTGATCATTACCTAATCCGTAGACATGACATATGGCTGTATATTGGTACGCTGTGACCTATGGCACATCGCCTATGGCCAAATCACAGCCATATCTTGCATCTACAAGTGCTGGGTCCAAACCAAAGCCAAGATACAACCAATCAATTCATAGTCTCTGGATGTCAGCTGCACTGCTTTTATTTTAGATGATTGACCCAAGTGGATTTGTAAATTAAAGAAAAATGTAAAAAAAAAAAACCAGGACAACTGTAATAACTCTGTTTTCATAACTTTTTGAACGATCATTCAATGTAATGCCTAACCTCTGAACTAATGTAGAATGTTAATGTTGATAAATGGAAAAACACCACTAGAATACCACAGATATAAAAGTGGGCTATTTTAACCAGTAGACCACTGTCTAATCATTTTTAACTGGCTTAGAATTAGTTGGAAAGTGCAACAGTTTTAAAAGAAATAACTATACTGCTGTGTTTCCTTTTTTGGCCACCAGGGGAAGCAATAGCTTCAGTAACACACTCATTTCTGAGGCCAGTTCAGCTGCCCATCAAATGCCTGTCTGATAGTGTGGGTAGTTTAATTCTGGAGACAAGTTTGAGATTTAATTTTGTAATATTATAATCATCAAGCTGAAATGTTTCGTTTTCATTTTAACATAGCCCTTGAGTCCTTTAACATTTGATGACTGTGCACCAGAGATGTCTTTCCAAAATCGAATGTTTGTGCCGTTCCCTAGTTTGTTTATTAGATGTCACTGTTATCAGAAGTGTTTAGGCCACATCACTCTGAATCAAGGCCTCACTGTTGATTATGTCCGTAGGGGACTTGATGTTAGTCAAGACCTCACAGATCGGTTGCTAAAAGCTTGGAGGCGTATTGCAAAATTCGTTAATCATTCCTCTCCCGTTGAAACCCCTCTCTGTGGTCGGGATAGGCACTAAGTGGTTTCTCCAAGTTACACTGTAATAGTTTATAATTTATGTGGCATTTAGTCTCGAAGTTACATCTGGTTTGGCAGCATTTCGCTGCGTAAATCCCAGTGGCTTGTTAATGTGCGCCAGAAAACATTTCCCAAAAACGTATATTTACTTACAAACTGACTTACTGGAAATGTTTTCTAAATAGGCCTATTGGGTTTGCAACTTGAATGGGCGTACAATCAGAGGATGCTCTTCTCAATATTGTGGTCCGCTGGTCCAGGTAAGTATTCGGGGTCGAACTGTTATGTCCGACTATCCATAATGTAAGTATGACACCGTTTTCCATTCTGAGCTTGCCGTCTTGGGTCTCCTCATTCACATGATTGGTTAATGGTGAGATTTCTTTACATATAATACCTTACTGACCTTCACAATGCCTCCTCCGTCTTGCGTTATTCTTCTCAAATCATTCAGGAGTAGCTCTATTGTTGAATTTTGGCCATAGGGAAAGAGCAATCATGTATAAGTTATGGCCAACTAATTAAAACATCATCCTAACCTATACTTGACCTGGGCTCCTTTACAATGGGCTCTACGGATTCCTTTGTGCACTGCCCTCTGACTTGTCCAGTGTGAAGTGTTGGATGTCTTCTGAAGTCTTTTTCGTGGTACTTTGGCAAAGGTCTGCAGCAGTAACTGGAGCACAAGGGCCCTGCAAAGAATTAATTAGGCTTAAATGAGTTTTTCCAACCATGGAAAGCTCTGACAATGACCAGGATATACAGGACATGTAGGGGTCATGTAGTCTTGCAGCCGGTGATCCCCAGGAGACCTTAGACAGCAGGAGTACTTAATAGGATAGTTCTCCCTGAAATGACAATTCTGTCTCGACTGACTTTACTTGAAAGTAGATAAGATGCCATTTCATGGTGAGTTTTTGTGAAAATCCTAAAATTAAATTGTCCAATTCCATGTTTCATATTTTCAAGAGGTCATATTTGGTAGCGGAGGGTTGTTGGAAAATGGAAATCAATCCAAAACTTGTTGGAAATCACCTTCCCTGTACCTCTTGTGCACTGAACACCGTTATACACATTGTTACCAGCAGCTGGCAGCAGTTCTAAAGAAAATCGCTTGGTGGGCCAACAGCCAAAAAAGAGCTGTGAATTTGTGTTGCTCTTTATTGGTAGGGTAATTAAAGCAATTATACAGATTATTGCTGTTTTAACCGATTAATACTGTTTCAGTAATGAACACTTTTATTTGCCAGTGAGATGGCTTTAACTAACAGCTCTGTTTTGGTAATCACAGGAGTCATTTGAAGTGCCAGCTGCTTATTACCACAGGACTTGCTGTTTGGGTGGCTTTAAGTGGAGACAAATAAACCTATGTTAATGTTACAAGAGATTGCAAATTACACGACCTTGTTTTGACCTGAACGAGGTGACACTTTAGATAGGAGGGAGGTTATTTAACTGACAGTGACGGTTTGACCTTAAGGGGTCAAGCTGCATATGAGCAACTGGAGATTTGGACAAGGATGATTTTGACATGGAAACCTCTTTCGAAGGTGATGTAGATGATTGCCGTTACAGCGTTCACTTTGCAAGTACTCATAAGAAGACAATAGTTTTGAAAAGGGCCTAATATATAGCCTTGCTGAACCCCTCATTTATTTCGGTGCATGAAAGGCTGCGTTTAAAAGTGTGCGTCATAGTTTCCTAACCTACTATGTAAACATTGCAGCAGAACAAAGGAGACAAGAGCCATGAGGAGTATCAGTGATATTTCGTTTCATTGAACGGCGCTGCATGTAAGAGATACTGAAAGGTTGTGAAGATCTGAACAAACGTCCTCTCATTTGCAGTCTGTTTTCGGAGGTAACACCCAAGCGATTTACCATACCTTACTCCCACCCAAAGAGAAGCAGGGGAGACTTATAAAAAAACTGTTACGCTTAATAATTGATGTGCTGCGTTTCAATCAATTTTACCATGGCGCTAGGCTAATTAAGGGTTGTCTCTGATTCCCAGGGGTAATTTAAAGAAAGAACGCAGAAAAGAGTTTATTCTCACTCTTTCTTCTCTCATCCTCTTTCTCATTCTCTTTTTCTTCCTAGCTGCTCAGTTCATGGGAATTCGCTATTTCAGGATGCAGAGATCCGTTCCTCTCCGTGCGTCTCCTGGGGCAGAAGCCTAAATGCAATTAATACAGCCGCTTTACTGCCTGCTAATTATTAAACGATAAAAAGAGATTATTTTACACCAGACTAATTTAAAGTTCATAGATGATTGTTTTAATTAATTAAATAAGAAAAAGTACACTTTAAGCATGACTAACGGCATTTGCATATGAAGGTAATAATTAGCCACAGACGGTTCTCACCTAGCTGGGTTGTATGGAGGAGAGGCGTATTAATGAGAGCTGCTTAAAAGTGCTTTTCTTTGGGTATTTAACAGTAAAATTAATAACTAAGGAGCTCAGTTAAGGGAAGGGGGAGTTGCTAATCCTTAAATATACAGTGGCACCTCCTCCCTCCAAAATCCATGCATGACTCAGCTTGAAAAAAGTCAGCTTGACTAAATCTTTAGGCCTTTTTTTGCTCCGGCTTGACTAAAAATTGATTTCCTTTTGAATATTTCAAGGTCAGTTTTGTCAAAGTGCCATTTAGTCAATGAGCATCATTGTTTTGTGCAGTGATCAGTCATCTGAAAACTTACATGTATGAAGAACAGTGAAATGTCTCATTTTTATTTATGCAAGGCATCAACTACATCAAATATGCAATTCATATGACTGTAATGCCCCCTTCCGTGAAAAATCATAATGGAGTATTGGATATGCATGAAGCGAACACCTGCAGACCCTCATTGCAGTGTGTCAACAAGATCTGGATATCGTTTTATATATTAAATCATTTAATTTTATTTTTTTTTATGACATGTCTAGTCAGCATGCCAGTTTGGTGCAGTTCTCCAAAAACATTCATGCATTAACTACTTATATAAAAAAAAAAAAAAAAAAAAAAAAAATAAACTTCTAAGAATTTTTGTTATAGACAAAATGTGGAAAGTTTTTTTAGTTCGGATCCACTCAAGTGTGAGTAAATGACAACAGACTTCTCTTTATTAGTTTCTCCTTCGAATAGCCAGTTTTTTTAATAGTTATTTATAGCATGCATTTTTATGTAGGACCTTCATGTAGAGCTCAGCTCAGTCACCTAACCTCGCTAGGGCTGGTGGAAATGATTGTGCAGTGGACAATCTAATTAAAAAGTGTGTCAGAACAAGAAAGAAAGTTCCCTTGTGAAGTGGCGACTGATACAAGGCCCCTGTGAGAGGAAGCGGGAGAGGACTTGCTCTCGAGTGTTGATCCTTCCTGAACAGCTATTGAGAAGATGAAAAGGGAGCCATGTGCGACTCTATTAAGCATTGCTTCATGGAGCTTTGTGTTTGTTTGTTTAATTCTGTGTGCTGCTCTCTCTGTCGGTTTGCGAGGAGATGTCTTCTCACCAAATAGCGAAAAGGAGGCAAAGGAAGGGCTTTGTCGAAGATGAAAGAAAAGCAAGTGTGGCGAGGGGTTCGGTGGCAGGAATGGAGGCCTTGAAAATGTGCGATGGTCTCAGGTGTTGAAGGAGCCTCCCATTACACTCTGCGCAGTTAGAGGCAGGGGCTGCTGACAGCCGGATGCCCGCTCTACCACGTCTTTGGAAATGGCCCTTTTGTACGGATAGCTTATTATCTGTTTTGAACAACAGCCACATGCTGGGCGACATAGCGCTGGCCCTCGTACTTTTGTCTTGAGAGTACTCTTCTGTGTTCTGCTAATCAATTTCTTTCTGTCTTTTATTCATAATAAAGAAGATACACTTGACAATACACGTACCGACTGTTTCTAAGTTAATTTTCTTAGAGAAGACAGCAGTAATGTATGCTAATAGAATCACCATCAAGGGCTTTTGTTCAAGTTCATTAAAGCCTAAAACACCTTCATTTAAGACAACATGTTCTTGTTAATTGGAAACATTCTTGACAGGGTGCACTCTATAGGTTTTATGTTTGCATGTGGTAAGCCTTGGATATAATGGCATTCTTTAGTGTGCAAATAAACAATTGCATGCGCAAAATAAGAGAGTAGTCTCATATTGTTAAGCAGAACATCAGTGATAGTGAACTTGATTGAAATTGTCAGAAGCCTGGGTAATTTTGGGACACAGTAAACAAACAAACTAAAAACGTATTGATTACTCTGTACTCTCTTGTAGAGGAAGATTTCAGTGTCTACATATAACCATGATATTCTGCAAATACCCTTCTTTATCAAGTCTCGATCCCAGACTGTGTATCCTCCAAAGTCCGTCCTCTGAACTGAGGTAAGGACCTGTTTTTTTTTTTTGTTTTTTTTTCCCCAACAGGAGTTGGCAGCCTTTGGCAAGTAACCAAAGGTCATTACGTTCAATTAGCAGTGCAGCACTCAGTGAGCTCATCAAGCCTGACATTGACACCAAGATCATAATGAAGAACCGTGGCATGAGGGGCGCATTAACGTTCCTTTGCATTTAGCTTGGCTTTATTGAAGGTGCTTGCAGGTGAGTCAACATCCTCCCCTACTGTGTCATCCTGACAAATTTTTGAACATTAGATTTTGCTATTCATAGCTCAGCTGTAGTACCAACATGTCATTTACGCCATATCTGATATGCATCATACGGACAAACTGAATATAACAAATCCCATGATATATGAGTGATATGAACCAGTAGCTAGACCCCTGGACGGTCCCATCCTCTTGCTGGTCAGAGGGTGGCGTTGACCTCAGGCGGGGTTGGGGTGATGACGGATGGCCGGTCTGTAATGTTGGGGGCGCGTGGTAGAGGCCTCGGGGGTTCACTGCGGCCCTGCTCTCTACCCTCAACCGGCCGGGCGTGTGTTTTATTGATGCTCCTGCCCCGGGGGAGGAAAGGAGGAGGGTGGGAATGGGGATCGAAAGGGGCTTGTGGGAAATGGATGCACAGGGGCAGCTCACCGTTCTGTCATCAAACAATGGGCTTGTGAAGGATGGGCGGCACTCAATATGATCAGTCATCTGTAGATCAAGTCTGACGTCGCCACTCTATCGTTTTTACGCATGAGTCCTTTCTTTTTTCTTTTGTTTGTCTTTAGTTTGACTTCTCGTTGTTGGAGTGGGCCGGTAGTGTGGTAAGTCAAGAAGAGATGCGCACACACATATGCTCTACGGCACCCACTTCATCTAATATCATATAACTGTGGCTACTGAAGACCTAATGCACACAAACAGGGAGTCTCACTGTGGTGAATAGATAATGCGTTGGATCAGAGTGAAGTGCTCGGGCTGTTCTGTGGCCTGACCGCAGCGCCTCTGTTTAGTTCCCGCAAAATACATAATGCAGCAGTTCTGACCGCTGCCAAAGTATTTACGCTTCTTTGTTCACATTACATTAAGGAGCTTTCTCTGACTTAAGTATCCTGAGTAAACATGGGCTGAGGGATTGCAGTTAAACAACAGTACAGATGTAGCCTAAGAGCTGATTGCATCTTGCAAGAACATTATCGTCACTTTTTGACAATCACTCTTACAATATCACTATCTGTGAGAGACGCCTTTTCGCTGATGTTATGTACTGTGTCATTCTGTGAATTCAGATGTGCACAGAATGAGCTGTTGAGTGTTATGCCACTGTCATGAGCACGTGGCTATGGAAGAAACTTATTGCATGGGCAAAAGCGCTATGCCAGTGGTTGTCATCCTCAGTAGATGGCTAACCGCCTGTGGACATTTGGTCCAATCCTGCTTCAGCACACCTTCCTATAATTTTCAATTATTTCTGAACACCTTGATTAGCTAGTTCAGGTGTTGTTGATTAAGGTTGGAGTTATCCCTGCACTACAGCGTGGCAGAAGTATTACACAACGAGAAGAGCTTCATGAAGGTCAAGCCATGACAAAATTTGACAAGCGAGACAATTTCATGCAACTATAAGTAAATCAAGATTTTCCACTGAACGACTCAAAAACAGGGCACAAACACTATGCCACAACAAGAATTTTACACCATGACTCAAGTGGGAAGAGCACCATGAAACAGAACGTGAGTTTCAAGAAATGGCAAAAATATTGTGACATCACACCACGTAAAAATAACGCATGGCTACTGAAATAATTTTAAAACTATGACCTGATGACCTGAGCGGGATATCAGTCCATTGTGCAAGGTCAGTTCACTGGGTAGACATAATGACACAGTAAGAAGGTGTGTTTTTATATTTTGCCATGACATAAATTATAGAATATTTTGGAAGGAACATGCCACAACAAAAGTGTTTAGCTAGAATGCATGCATTGACAAGTGCTGTGCTATATTAAGAGTGATGTCAAAAGAATGTCGACTCATACCATGGCAAGAGTCTTTTACACCACGTTCTTACAGGCACTCATTGGGGAAAAAAATTACTTAAATACAGAACTGTGCAAAAGTCTTAGGCCACCAGTATTTTCACCAAAATAAAAACAAAAAAAGGTTTATATATATATATATATATAAATATATTTATATTTATATTTATTCAGGTCATCAGCTCATTAGTAGAAACTCAAAAACCTGAAATGGGTGTGTCAGACAAAGAAAACCTTCTAAATGTTCAGGGCTCCAGGAATATGGTTAAGAACCAGTGCTTCAGTCTATTGAATGAACTGAACTTCTCATATAACATCATTAAATCTAGTGATAGCAATGCATTAGTGTCTAAGAGGGAAGAGGCAGTGATTAAACTGCCATTAATGAATGAGCTTAGTGAATATTGTGAAAAACATAAACATAAAACTCTAATTATGACTGCCTAAGCGTAATTATGAGTCATACCTAGGGACCAGATGCTCTTTTGACTCTGACCAGTAAGGAATCACTAAGAACATCTTACTGTAGCTGCACAATAAACAACCACTGACAGGATTGTGGAGGTGACTTTTCTTATAAAAATATAAAAATATAGTTGTGCGTACGTTTATCTCAATTACTTTTGGTAAGGAACTGCCTTTATTCACTCAAATGAAATTTTTTTCATTAATTATCGACCCTGCACATCCTGATTTTGCCAAGTTAGATATAGTCTCCGCCTCAGACGTCACGCCCATGGATGTTGGCTAAACATCTAATTCAAATGGTAAACTTAACTGGAAACACTTCAGGAATGTCGAAGTCGCTATCTGATTGGTTGAATTTTATCGGGGGGACGCGAGTGTCGTGTATATTTTCGGTCCGCCAGGAAACAAAGCGCAGACGTGTGATTGCAGAAGAAAAACTGTTGTTTACATGAGTGACAATAAGCATTTATCAAGGTCAGTAAACGTTGGATTCTCAAAAGTAAGCGAGGTTCACGGCATAGACATTTAAGAGAAGGAGTTTCGTTTGAGGCACTTAGAGCCAAAAAGAGATATTTTAGCCTGTTTGCCGACGGGATTTGGGAAGAGTGTTATTTTCCGATAATCCAAAAATTTAGTCTTGACTATATCTCTACACCTAAACCTAACCTTAACCATGATTTATTCCTTAAATCAGAGGAAATGATGAATGACACTGATGTACAAACACTGATTGTAAGCCTAAACTTCACAAAAACTATAAAGTTGTTCTTTAAATCTGATTAGTTAAACACAATGTTGTTCCAGGATCAAAAAAGATCAGCAAAATCAGGTGCTACTCACCCTCATGTATAGACCCTACATACACAGCTACACAACTACCACGTTCAAGGCCTAGAAAGGGTGTAAGGACATTGTTAAAACAGTTTATGTGACACAAGTGCTTCAACCGTAACGTAATGAAGCTACAAGAATACTTTCAACATTTTCTTCTCTTTGTGTCACACATCAACAGAAAGGCATAAAAAAAATAAAAAATACTCACCCTCAAGTTGTTGGAAATCTGTAAATCTGTTGAACAGCAAGAAAGGTATTTTGAAGATTTTTTTTTAACCAAACAAATGCTGGTATTGACTTCCATTTGCATTTTTTTATATAATGAAAGTTACTGGCAACGATCTTCAAATATCTTAATTTTGGGGGACCTATCCCTTTAAAGTGATTAATATTCTGTCTTCTGCATTCACCCTAATATTATTCCAAACTTAACTGTCTGTCTGTCTTTTCGTTTTTTTGCTTTGGCCTTATGATGAAAGTCAACAGAACATTGGACAAAACATGGGACAAAAACAGTCGGAAGCAGAACTGTTCTTTGAAATATTTTCTTTAGTGTTCCAAAGAAAAAAGCAGAAAGTCAAACAGGTTTGGAGCAACACCAGGGTAAGTAAATGATCACAGATATCATTTTTGTGTGAACAATCTCTTTAAATAAAGTAGAAAAGAAACAACTGCACACAACAGCATAACCCAGTGTGACACATGAAGTCTCACAAGCCTCTAAAGAGGTATATTAGCCTGATGGCTGTCACTACTGCTTCTGGGGCAATGTGTGCCTTTTTGCCCTGTAACGTTATCCGTCTCTTTAAAGCTGGAAGCATACGCCTTTGGCTGACCCTACTGTCTGACCCTAGTGTAAACACCATGTCATGTTTAGCCCTCTTAAATAGCCAGAGCGCTCATCAATGTTTCATCCTGGGGTAAATATCATATGCTCTTGACTTATTTACATCCGCTCAAGGAGCTCTGAAACCCTTGTCCACATGAAATATTCATCATCATTTTAGCAAATGCATGCCTTTGTCAATACCGTTGGCTTTGGGTGCCCACCCTATCCCGCTCTGCCCGGCCCTCCACTCTATAGCCTGGATCAGGGCTTTATGACTTGATAGATGTGGGACCAGGCCGGTTACGATGAATTACATCAGTGCGAGGTATCCTCTGCGTCCCGTCGGCGCAAAACACGATCCTGCTTTTATAGGGCCACGTTTGCTGATAGTTCATTTTAGTTGGGAATCAATGGAATCCAGAGACGAAATGCCACATTAATTTGATTTCTGGTGATCCGTCTACAATGGAGAAATTAATATATGAGATGGTAAAAAGATCTTTAGATCTTTTAATATTGTGTATTTTGTGTGTGTGTGTGTGTGGAACAGTATCTGGAGGTTTGGTGCAATGATTAGCATGGTTTTTTAGTTGATTTTAATGAGCAGGCATATTGTGAGACAGTCTTTCTTCTGTTGTTAAATCAGATATAGCCCACTACGCTCCCAGCAGCCTCAGGTGTTAGATTAGACTTCATGAATACAGTCTATTTAACACTGGATTAGTTTTAACAATTACCTGTCTCTTCTTTTTCATCTTCGTGCTTTTATGTCCGCTCAGTCTTTCTTCACACGTTTTCCTTCACACACTTGGTCTCTGTCTTTGATTTTAAATTGGAACTTCAAAAACGCTGTATGATTTTTGCTCTTTGTGTCGCCCTTTTTTGGGGGACTGATATAAAAAGATGACATATTTAGCGTATTTAGCAGGGTCCATTTTCAAGTGGCGAATGTGTCAAAGAAGCTCTGAGTCAAAAGTACATGAGTTTTTCTGGAAAACATATTAGAAAAAGCATATAAAAAAAAAAGTGGGAGAGAAACTCTAAATGTTTCTTAAATATATAATACTGTTTTAAATATATATAATTATAATTTCTTATATAAATAAGAAATGATGTTGCTATTACAATAAAATGTCAATACCAATTAACTTTATTGAAAAATGTACATATCGAGAACACACTAATTTAGCATTTAAACATTCCATATTACAAATATGATTTTTAAAATCCATAATAATCATTCTTGGTTGTGAATTTTTATATATACAGAATATTTTTATAGTTTTGGGTTGGTGTAGAGCTGGTCAAGTCAAACCACTACTGTATAGACTGTTTCTTCAGGTTATTATGGTGCTTGACATGAAGTGTTTGGATGCAGATCAGTGTCTTCCTGTCCATAAATCAGAGTGTGCAGAATGATGGGCGTCAGATCAGGGCTGTGTGGGACGTCCCAGCAGCTTTCTGTGCATTTAGCTTCAGACACCAGGGACAGTCAGTAAGTGAAGCGGCTTATCAAGCTTCACATTTCACCTCCAGCTATCATTCTAAGTGTCTCACTTTTGCTTTAAATTATTTAAACAAGATTTGGAGTATTTGTTTTTAATTCTTTGAATTAATAGACATATCATTAGGTTCCTTTTTTAAATATCATTTTAATATTTTTAAAAAGTCAGAAAAACACTCTGACAAAATAAATATATATTTTTTAAAAAGTATCTTTCAGTGTTCCTTTATCACTTTTCCCCATAAGACGCTCTGTGCGTATTAAGCAAAGATTAGAGCAATATATAAGAGCTGGTGTTGAGTGTTTTAATATAGCTGATGATTGTGTGCTGTGTAATTATCCCTCTTTGTTGATTTTCCAGAAACACATAAATGTCTCGTCTCCATCTTCATCAATGAATTTCTGCAAGCATGTGGACTCGAGGTGAAACTGGAGCTGTGACATTATTCCTTTCACATTTCTTCATTCTCTTTAAATTAATTTTTAATGATTTAACCATCTTTTCTAAAAGTGTTTCCGGGGCTGAATGAATTCAGGTACTTCATATTTACTACACTGTAAAAAAAATGACTTTTCAAAGAAAACGCTGTTATTTTGAATAAAATTAATATTTCAAATAATTAAATAAAAACAACAACAACAAATGAAAAAAAATAAGAATGCAAAATATAATAGAAAATATTTTAGAAAAAAAATAGTAAAAGGTCTGCACTATTTCTACACTACAAAAGTGATTAGTAAAAAAAAAATAAAAAAAAAATGTTATTTTAAAATTCCATGTTTAATTTGATGCGTTATTTGTCATTTAGCATTTTAGCAGTTTCTCAATTAATTGTCGTGTATGAACGGTCCACTAATATGTGAATGTGTCCCAATTCTTTTTATTTTTGTTTTAAATTGCATATTTCTTTTCTAACAAATTTAAATTGTTGCAAAGTAAATCCTACACCAATTTTCTTGAAACAGGATCCATTAAACATCTGACAATAGGACAGTTTGAGCAGTATAATTTTATATGTATATATATGTATATATAAAATTGATTTGGTGTTTCAAATGTTATGATATGTTTTTTAAAGGACATTTTAATGTTTAATAGCATCAAAAGGTATTAGTTTTACTTAAAAAAAATAAATAAAATAAAATAAATAAAATTAAAAATAACATGCTTTAAATTCAAATATTGTTAAAATGTATGTATTTTTCGATGATCTTTGTTTAAATATTTAATAAATAAAAGTTTAAAAAAACTTTTGTAACATTTCAACATTCTAAAATAAAATAAACATTCAGATTCAAATGTTCCCTATGGGACCACTCACTGACCTACTGACATAACAACAGAAAAGAATGACATGACATTAATGAGAATTGCTGTCATTTCCTCATTTTTTCTTTTCTATCATTTTCTAACTTTTCTGCATACTTTACATGCATTAATATGAATTGTCGTTTTTATGTCAGATTTCCAAGTTGTGCTACATGTGTAAATGTAATGTCATTTCTTCCTGTATCTGAAGGTGACTTGTTCTGTGTGATGGAGCAGGACAGCGGCGACTTTCGACTTTGTCTCTTAGTTTGTCCGAGGTAATGAGGAGACGTGGTGGCAGTCTTCTCTGCCCAGGGTGAAATTATGATAATAAGAGAAAGCAAAGCTATTACTGGCGCTGGGCTTTCATTATGCAAATGATATTAAAACAGGCCGCATGGATGGCCTCTGGCTACAGGCTAATCTCCGTGCAGTGATTACAATGTGTCAAACTCAGTCATTTTGATTATGACATGTTAATTACATGCCATGTTTGCACCTGCACAACTGATAGGTGCACTCTAAAACAAAAAGGAGCGGCAGCCAGACAAATATCAGTTTTGGAGATAAAAACACAATTAATTGTTAATTAATCAATTAATTGTGGGGGATCTGTCACAGCGGAGGTGCTCTGATGGAGGGATCAAGGCCTAACAATCTATCTGTTTAGTTACTGGCGAAGAACTGGCAAACGTTGAAATGTACTAAAATAATAATACAACTTGAAATTGATTTATTTATTGTTTGCATTTTAAGTAATGCTAAGGTATCATATTATTTTCATTTAATTTAACTTGAACTAATGAAATAACTATTGTTTAAATAAATGTAATAAATACATATAAATGAAAACTACATAGGCATATTAGAAAAATACAAATAGACGGGAAAAAAATCTTTAAGTTTTAACTTTAATTCACATGAAAATAGTTTTAAAATATGAATAACAGATGTAATGCACTTGTGAACTATGGTGTAGACTTTGACTTATTTCTTTGCCCTATATTTTACATTTACATATTATTTTATATATTAATAAAAATATGCAATTGTAATACAAATGTTTTATTTTTATTTAAAAATGAATTTATATTTATTAGAAATTTATATTTCAGCTTGGCAAACAAAGACAAATAGAATTAAAAATATATTTGCATTTCAACACAAAGAAAAGATCCTAAAGATCCAGAAATGTTACTTTTATCTGATAAAAAAAAAAAAAATATATATATATATATATATAAATAAATATACATATGTGTGTGTGTATTAATTAAATCATTTGAATTTTTAATGTAGTATAATAATTTAATGAAATCAAATGAAAGCTTTTATATTATTTACATATAATGCATTAACATAAAAATCTTTTAATTTAATAAAATATTCTTACAGAATTAGACTTTTATTGAATTGATATTTTAACTTTACAAATAGTCAGATGCAAAAACTCTTCTGTCAGAGGTGAAATGCACGAAAAAGATCAAATAATGCATGTGCTCAATTATTACAATTCAATAAGAGGCTCCCAAACTAATAAAAACAGCATTTCATTTTAATGCAGAGTATTTTCAATATAGTCTAAGTGTTCCATTATTTTTAAAGAGCATTACAAAAGTGCTGTGGAGCGAAGTGATACAAATCCCCCAAAGATCTTCCGAGACCTTTCCCTGCGTCATTAACTTCTTCAGTTACAAAAAGATGAATTTCCATCCATATATGCAGACGTTTCCTCACAGTAAGAGAGCCTCTGAACTCGTATGGTGGTGGACAGACCTCTTCTCTCCCACAATGCCTTGTGTTTGCGTCGCCCGCTCCTAATGGAGGCCTCTCGCTCTGAATGCAGTGGTTAGGGCTTCTTCAGCCGCACACACTGATTGTTTATGTGCTTTATTCTGCTAAATCCTCGGGGATTCATAAATATTGATTGGAGGCAGAAAATGGATGGAGTCCAGGCCCAGGGAATCGAGTCGATTTCTCTGACTTGCCCGAGACCACACACAACGGGATTAATGCTTCACAAATTGCTCTTGATATGTTTTTTTTTTTTTTTCTTCTCCTTCTTGCCACTTTTCTTTCAAACCTTTTTTCTCCCCGCTTTCATATCATGTCTCTTTTTTTCTACTTGTGACATTTGCTGATGATTTTGGAGGCAGCTGTCATGTGTTAAGCAGGAGAGCGTGTTGATTTGATTCCTTCATGCTGCATTACAAGCGTTATATCCTCTGGGTATATTCATATCACTGATAAATGGAGGTACCTGGTATTTAATTAGACGGACATGTAATATTTGCTACGTTTTATCTGTTCCTTTTAATAGAGAACAAATACATAATTATGGGATTATGTAATAAATGACTGATCTGATTTGAGTCTCTTACACTGTAAATTTGACACAAGATGCAGTGGGAGCACAAATCCATGTTTATATGTCAGAGAAATATTATGTTGCAACACCTGTCCTCTTCAGGAATGGTTTCGTGTTGACTGGGGTTCACCAAGATCCTTTACATTTTATATCACTCACTTTACATTATTCACTTTTTTTTTTTGGAGAAACAAGGCCAATCCATAAATATGTTGCCTTGTATTACTTGTATTAAATAAATATTATTGAAGCACATGTGCGTACAATAAATGCATTGAGATGATGATTTTTGTAATTCATTCTTATGTATAACAGCTTTTTTATATACTTTTTTATCATTTGTTATGTATTTTGTGCAAATAATAAAATAATTTGAAATTAAATAATTGCTTGGATATATGTGCCTGAAATATGTAAATATTACATATATTTTATTTGTAAAACATTAAAAATAATTTTTATATTAAAATAGATCATTCTGTTGGTAAATATAAATAACAAGTGAATATGCATCTCTGAAAATAATGTAATATGGACTGCACAGAATTTGTTTTCTTAAACTTTAAAACAAAAATTATCCATTTTAAGCTGTTATTTCAAAATATCTGTTTAACATTCTTTTAAAATTATAAATAATTGCATGAATGAATGTACTAAAAAATTTTAAAATAAATGATTTATAAAATAAATCATGTATGTTATGATGTATGTAAAAATATTAATATATTAGATATACTAACTTTTTTTTACTATCTGTGGACAAATACATTTTAAAAGCTAGTGAATTCTTAAATTATGAATTAATTAATTATAAATGTTGTTATGACTAAATCTGTATTTCTGAAAATGTTGTTATATGAACTCTTTCTTGGACAAACGAAATGCTTTCTGTTGTAATGTATAAGACAAGAATTTTGCTAAATATATAGTGTGATTATGAAAATTATATAAAATAAGTAGAAAAATATATTTAACAAATAAACAATTGCTAAAATATATGCATGATACCGGTCACCTTTAAGCAAATTAATATATATATATACACACACACACACACACACACACACACACACACATATATATATATATATATATATATATAAACAATAATTTTGTGACAAATATGTTATTCTGCAGATAGCTTCATATTCACACTATGAACTTTGTCAACAGTGTAAAAATGTGCTTCCTGTTGTATTTCTTAAGACAAAAATAGTTTTTTTTTACAAAATATTTGCTGGTTTGGTATCTGCCAGTTATGACTATTTTGTATGAAAATTGTGACATGTGCCTAAATCTGCATTTTTACGAATAACTTCATATGGATTCACTATTTTTTGCCACGCTGTAAAAATGTGTTTGTCTGTTGTAATGTTTTATTCATATAACATTTTCTAATGCATGTATTTCCAGTCCATCTTTGGAAAAATTGTTTTTTTTTTTAAGGTTGTGTAACTGCTAATGTTTACGGACAGCTAAGTTGACCCAACACAGCGCTGTCAGCTCTGCTTTAGACGGACACCTTCTCCCAAATTAGAGGCCTTCATAAGCAAACCCTGCAATTTTGTGCCGGAGAAGAGCAGCGTGGGCTGAAATGGGAAGAACAACAACTTATTCAGTACCTGTCACCTCCCGTTAATAAATAAGAATCTCTTTTTCAGAGGGCGCTGGTGGCGTCCCGGACCGTCCGGGCCCTCGCTAGATTAAACATCTTGTCTAGTCCGGCAGCATGTTAATGAATAGCAATGGAGATTCACTGTGTTTTAATGAAGAAGACACAGCTTTTACAGGGTGCAATTTATTGGGCCAATTCCCCCTGTCCATCACGACGTGGGACCCCTTCCCCTCACATTGTCAGGGAGAGTGTGCTGGAAATTGGCTGAGTGTCTGATGTAAGGCCAGGGCCTCTGACTCAATTTACCCGCTGACATCTCTGATCTTGCTCCCTGGATCAGTAAGCAATTCTGGCAATGAGATGCATGGAAATTAATTACTCTATTTGTGACCCCGACACACACAGGCGATGTTCGCGGTCACCTGTTCTGCTGAGCGGGAGGAGGATTGCTTTACATACACTCAGTCTGGAAGTGACACGGACACGTCTGTGTATGAGGAGTTTGTGGAACATTATAGATTGACTTTACTTCACACTTAGTACCTTAGTGGTCAAAAGTAGTTTGTCAGTGGTCAAATAGTTTTTAAACTATTATTTTTTTTTGATTATTTAGATTTTATGATATATAATATGTATAGATATTTCTCCTTTAATATATTTTGTGTATGTGTGTGTTGTTCACATAGCTATAATGCAATAAGGCAAACAATTTTAAACATTAAAAAAAAAAAAAAAGGTAAAACAGTTCAACCCAAACCTGCCCAAAAAATGGGATAGTTCACCCAAAAAATTATAATTCTGTCATCATTTACTCATTTACTTTTTTTTCCCCCTGTTGAACACAAAAGAAGATCCTCTGGAAGTCAATGGTTACATCAACAATTCGGTTACCACATTCTTCAGAGTATTTTTTTTCTTAATTTTTTTTTCTTTACCCTACTAAAGAACTTTAGAAGTCAAAGGCTATCAACATTCTTCAGAATATCAGAAGAAATAAGTAAATTATGACACAACTTTTATTTTTGGGTGAACTATCACTTTAATTTTTGCTTTGCAACGGAACCATTTAAGTAATGAAGTTAAGTAAAGTACTTTGCTGTTTTTTTTCTTTCTTCAGTTATTGGTAATTTAAAAAAATGATTTTATATATATATTATTTAAGTTCTGACTAGTCAAAACAAGTGTCATTTTATGTTTTTGTACTCTATTTGCAACCTTAAATTGATTGATTGATTTATTTATCAGTTAATTAATTTATTTAGTTGGTTGGTTGGTTGGTGAGTAAGTGTGATTTAGTGAGTGGAGTCAGAAATCTCAGCAGCACTTATTTTCTATTCCCATCTTTATTCTGGTTGTTTTTTAGGGGTTTGTTCATATTAAATGTGTTTCATTTTAGTATGCAAGTTTTTATTTTTTAAAATATGTTGCAAATGTACCTCTCCCCTGTGTTAAATGTAGTTAAATATTATTGCTTTTGCTTATTCTATAGGCTTACAAGTATTTAATTAATTCAAATATGAATATTATTTTGTGTGGTATAAAAGGGGGAATAAGACTTGTCTTTAAACACTATTTATATTATCTGTAGTGTAGTTTTATGTTTATCATTTGTATTTATATAAAGAAGGATTTATAATTTCAGGTATTTAAACTGAGTTTGAGTTATTAATTTCTAATTTTATGTTATCTTTAACTAGATGATTATTAGCATGCATATTACTAGAACATTAGTCATTTATTAGTAGTAATTAAGCACGTTATAATGAATTTCTAAATTCAACATGATATAATAAAAATAAAATAGATTTTAGGTTTTAATGCATCTTAAAATGTAATCATGCATTTCCAAAATCTGTCCAGATATTCTTGCTATATTTTAGTGTGTACTTTTTGAATAAAATCAGTGATTTTAGTTTGCAGTATATGGGTTATTAGGAACTTTCAAACAATGGATGTGCAGTGGATGAAAGTGTTATTAAAACAGATGGAGTGTTGCAACGCATGATACTTTGCACCCTGTCCGGCTCTCTGTGTTCCAATGGAAATTGTATCTCCATACTGTGACCTTGAGTTAGACTTGTTGTAGACGTTAAGTCAAGTTACTGACAGTGTTGCACACACACACACACACAAACACTGTATTACATCATTTAACTATTAGTGGCATTGAATTTAAATGCTGGGCTGGATATACATTTATATTACAAATACATTATTGATATAGTAAATAAAACTTAACTGTATTTGTTGTTGTGTTGCTCACATGTAGTGTGTGCAGTTTATCATGTATCATGCTATGGTTATTATTGGTTAGTCTGGTTAGATTGGCACATGTGGAAGATTCTCTCCTCAAACAGTCTGACAGGCAACCTGAGAGATCCCATCTTTACTTATTTATTGGCTAGACATCAGATCAGTTTGGTGTTCATGTTACAGGCAAGTCTGCATTAGTCTGTGCTTCACCACAGAAAACTACTCTCCATACTCTACTAAAACTTTCAGAAACCTTTTTTAGAATGAAAATGCAGGCTTATATATATAAATATATAAAGACAATATATATATATACAGTATATATTGTATGATGATTATAATGCTTATTTTTTGTCTTTCTAAAGTTTTTGTGATTGTAAGCACAGTCAAAGTGTGATGATCTTTCTAGGCGTCACATCAAGCTGTAATAATACGAGAGGAGTGAGAGGGTGAAGGAGTAAAGTTAATGTGTCTGGAGTGTAATTACAACACCTTCTTTCCCTAAATATCACTTTCTCGCGTAATGAATTAGGTATAAGATCAGTCTCGAAAAACACATGGAAGGAGTCAGTGAGAAGATAGTGTCTGATTAGAGTAAGCTCGTCCCAAGATAAAGAGCTTAAAGATAAAGACGCGCAGCTTTCAAACACTTAACATAAGTGCCACCGTTTTAGATGCGGTCAAAATCTAGTCAATAAATCTGAGATTGCATACATTTTTATATTTTGTAAAAAAAACCCTGTAAACACATTTTCTCATTAATACACACACACACACACACACACACACACACATATACATATATATATATATATAATAGTGTAGGCTGGGACTTGAGTTTGAAGCTGAGACATTGTTACTATTGTATTGCATTGTGTTGTATTATAGCATATTATTTTATTTCATTTTATATTTTCTTATACATATATATATATATATATACAGTGAGGTCAGTAAGTATTTGTGCAAGTTCTCTTACTTAGAAATCATGGAGGGGTCTAAAATTTTCAGCATCTAAATCTAAAAGAATCTAAAAAGAAAAATCCGGAAATCACATGATTTGTTACCAATTATTATTTGGAATTACTGTGTCAAATAAGTATTTGATCACTTGAGTCAAAAATGTTAATATTTGGTACAGAAGCCTTGGTTAACAATTACAGAGGTCAAACGGTTCCTGTAGTTCTTTAGCTGGTTTGCACACACTGCAGGAGGGATTTTGGTCCACTCCTCCATACAGATCTTCTCTAGATCTGTCAGGTTTCCATGAGCAACACACAGTTTCAGCTCCCTCCAAAGATTTTTAATTGGATTTAGATCTGGAGACTGGCTAGGCTACTCCAGAACCTCGATATGCTTCTTACGGAGCCACTGCTTGGTTTTCCTGGCTGTGTGCTTTGGGTCATTATCATGTTGGAAGACCCAGCC
>JAUMHI010000002.1:390462-402267 GCA_032359435.1 Enteromius unitaeniatus | reverse complement strand
TCACTCATTCTTTGTAGATTCATCTTTCGGAAGGGCATATAAAACAAATTTACTCTCACAGGATACAGCGTCTTCTTGACATGATGTAATCTTCATGAAAATTGTACTGTTTGTGGGTGGGCAAGTTGTTTGCAACGTAGAATGTTGGCGGACATTATGCAAATATGTTACTTCATGACGTGGATCCGTAACAAAAAAAGTTTCAAATTGCTGATGACTTATTTAGGCGAATGTGAGACTCTTTTTTTTTGATAGACAATAACTTTATTTATCGTGCACTGTCGGCGTCACAACTTTGCAGATGGTTTATGTTCACATACAGCTACATGACACACTGCATGACATATAATATTTGAAAAGGCATAATAGGGGCACTTTAACAGTCACACAATGACAAAACAGAGAAACATATAAAGGGAGAAGATAACTACTCTAAATGAACGGGAAACAGGTGAAAGGCAGGAGAGCAAGCAATCTGAAATCAAGAGAGGGGTGGAGACAATAATGAGCACGTGGAAAAGTGTCACAACAAAGTAAAAAACACAACACTGGAGACAGCAGAAAACAGGTGATCAATCTTGAGACCCAACAGATGCGGCATCATGTTATGGTAAGGGACGTAACATTTCCGTCAGACGCTTGCAGTATTCTGCCAATCACAACGCACTGCATAGCTGTCCAATCAGAGTACTCATTGCTTTTTTAAAATGTTGAGCTTTTTACAAAGCTATCCCTTTCAGGTGGCAGGGCTTGGAGGAGAAACAATAATGTACAGTTTGTGGAAAAGAATGTGTTTGTGCAAAATATAAACTCGAAGTTTGGAGAAAAAAAATTAGAATTGTGACTTTATTTAAACAGTTGTGAGTTATAAAGTAAGAATTTTGAAATCACATCTTTATATGCTTGCAATTGCAAGTTTATTTCTCACAATTCTGAGATTAATAATCAAAATAACCTTTTTTTTATTCAGTGGTGGAAAAAGGCTTTCTTATGAGTTGACATTGATCATGTGAATGTCTTTGTACTAATGGTCAAATAAAATTGTTTTTTTTTAAATCCAAGTCCACTTCAATGCTTCTAAAAAATAAGGACAAATTAAATGCTAATTTTTCATTTATGAATTCACAATAAGTGTGCATGTAATATCTGCAATAAAAAATAGACCCTCAACATCATTCTCGTTTGCGTACTTGTGTAGACCTTTTAAGTCCGCCATCCCAGCAATACTAAGTCTGGAGCATGTGTGCATTCACCCGTGTGCCGTTATAACCCAGAAGGTGTTCTCACCTGCGATCTCTTGTCATTGAGTGTCCGTTTTCCTCCCACTGATCAATGCTAATTGTCATTTGAGCATTTATTCTGGGCCGTTAACTCACCCTCCCCTTGCTCTTGGCCCCTCCAATTTGTAAGGTCCTGTTTAAAGTAGTTTATAGGTCCGTTTGACTGGGAGACCTGGAGGGCAGGAGCTTAATGAATCTGTCACAGGCTGCTCTGACTGACACGACAGGCTAAGTGATACATGCGATTGCGATTGACTCCCTAATTACTGCAGTGGTGATGTCTAGAAGGACGCCAGGACCAGAGGTTAATAGTGCTGGACAGCTCTCTCTCTTTCTCTTCTCTCTCTCTCTCTCTCTCTCTCTTGTTCTGCCGTGCACTAGATTGCTGTCGATAGCAGCCACGGCGCCTGTCAAGGCCACGGTTCAGACCTGATCAATCAGAACGCAACTGGCCTGATCGACTCCCGGTGACTGACAGCTGGCTCTATTGCCATTTTATTTCCTTTACTTAGACATTGTAAATAGTTTGATTAGCTTGGACAAATTCAATAAGCTAGCTGCAATAAATCCCTTTGTTTTGCTAGTAAACATTTACCTCACACGTAATTTAAGCTTTGAATAATTGCTTTGCCTTAACACTGGTACAGGGGAAAGGTTAAGTACTTTTCAGGCCAGCTGTGTTTTAAACAGAGAAAAGCTTGTTCACACGAAGCACCATAGCTATGAAGATGACTATTTCAGTGTAAAACCAATGCAAAATAACATGCGGTTTATTACAATCACTTACTGCAGTGTTGTTATCTGCTGCTGGACTCTGATGGACCCTTTGCACAATACATATTTAATGGTCATCAGCAACATTTTTCATGTTTGTACTTAAAAAAAAAAGTATGGACAGTTATAACACAATTTGTTGTCTATGGGAGGGACGGTAAATTTGCCATCATTCTCTCTTCTGACTGCCATTATCAGTTTCTCTCAATTTTTTCATTTTATTGAAAGTCATGAAAAAGGGATCATAGAGTTTTTGTTTTGCTATTTGAGGGAACAGGCATGCAAAAAAATATCTGTGGTACTCTCTCATTCAGTCCTTTTCAAGTTATCTCAGCTTACGACTTCTACTGTTGAGTAAACCAGAAATGTGAAAAACATCCATTGGCTGTTAATCTTTTTATTGTTAATTAGCTGGGGAAAATATTTCTTGAAGTGTTTTTAATAATATTGTTCTTCTCTGCCATTGTTGTAGTTACAAGGTCAACTTCCCTGTTTTCATATTGGAAGAATTATTTATACTAGTTATCATACTAGTTATACTAGTTATCGCAGTCTGTGACAGTGCACGGGGCTGTGAATGTGGAAAGGAATCTGCGGAGATGTGCTCAGGCGGGAAAACAAATCTACCTCCCAGCTCATCCCCGTGGTGTCTGGGAAGTCCACACGACGGTGGTAGCTTGAACCTCTGCGAACGCCGCGATGAGTGCCTTGTCGATGAGAAGCTTGTTCCACGGGCAGGCTCATAGAACTCCTCGGCGAAATCCCAGAATTTTGGGTCTCTCAAGACTAAGGCGCTGAAGCCCACAGCAAATACCATCTCCATTGAAACGGTCAGTTGTTCTGTAACGGTTGGCTGCGGCAGTCGCGATCTCGCTTCTCAGCGCGGAAGGAGTCACGGAGACCAGAGATCCAATGAACAAGAAACATTTAGTCAATAACACAGGATACAAGAAAGCTTATCAATCAACGAAACTTTAACAACTGACACTGAACGAGAGACAGAGCATGGTATATATACACAGACTAATCAAGACATAATACGGGACACCTGGAGGGGAATGAACATTGATGAAGAGGGGTGGAGTTACAGGTAGAGCGCAAAACGTGTCAGAACGAAAACAAAAACAAAGAAGCACATGGACGATATTATTACTGTAGTATTGCATGATTAAAAAACATTTTTTTTATTTATTTTTTTAAATAAATAAAAAAATTTATTTATTTATTTATTTTTTTTATTTAACAACAAAGCAGGAAATAAATGCTTTAATAAACAATATGTTCTCATTTGTTCATTTGGCAAATATTGTATCAATTAATTTTTTATATTATTTAAATTTTTTTACTTTGTTTAAGTTTAAGTTAAGTTAAACTAGGTGCAACAAAAAAATTTTGTTACACACAGCCCCAGAGTTACGTCTTCTGCCATTTTAGATACTTCCGTATCTCAACACATACACATGCTTTCCCCTAAGTGTAAACAATGTTTTTTATGTTAATGCACATGCTTTTCCCCTGAACGTAAACAGAGCTAATTATGTCAAATATGTTCTTAAGTAATCTCCAAAATGGCAGAAGGTGTAACTTTAGGGAAAAGAATGGTTGAGTAAATTGTGTTATTTTTGTTTTCTTTGTGCAAAAAAAAAAATTTAATCTCGTAGCAAGTTAAAGTTTAGCCACTGATGTCACATGGACTGTTTTATTTATGTATTTACTATGCTTCTGGGCCTGGGATCATTTTAGCTGTGTTGCTGTGTATGAAGGGTCAGAAAGCAAATTTTATCAAAAATATGATTTATGTTCAGAAGGAATGTCCTACTGGTTTCTACAACATGAGGGTGAGTAATTAATGATAGAATTTTTATTTTGGGGTGAACTGACCCTTTAAGTCCCTGTGTATTCCAGATTTATCTGTTGTATTTAGTGTAAATGCATCGGTTCAGTGTCACTCTTAAACTGCTTCTTCATCGTTAAAGTGCTAGAAAATTATTTTCTTTATACAGTTGTCTTTTTGTTTTACAAACTTGGCACCTTTAAAAACTTTAATATAGTTTATTAACTTGCAAAATGTAAACTTTTTATATAGCAGCCTAAAATTAAAATTTTAAGCTTTTTTGAAGTAATTTCCCAACATGTGGCTCAAGTGAAACGTAAAAAAAAATTGCATGCTGTGGTTAATATGATTTAGCTTATTTGTTTGGAAGAGAAGTGGTCAATGTGGAGCTGAAGTAAATAAAATGGTAAGCTATTAAGCTGTAATATGCTCTGGTTTATTAAATGCAGGAACACAATACTCTTTCATTACCTTTTTCTTAGCCATACTTCATTTTTATGAGTTTGCTGTTGGCCTAACTGCCGATTGATAAATCTACGTGTCAGTTGTGCGGTTAAGGACAAAAGCGTTGCACCTCATTGTAGTTTAGTTAATCATAGAAACAGCTCACCCTGGGTTCAATATGAATGGGACGTTCCCTCTGAAGTTATCTCTGTTGAGGCGCACATGTCATCTTCGGACTGAATAGAGGACAGAGGATGAATGAGGACAAATGCAATCGAAATTTGAGGGTTATGACAAAAAGTTGTATTATACATAGAATAGAAAACCATTATTAACATGTTTATTAATATTGTTAGTGATACCATAATATGCATTAATATTACCCTGCATAACTCTAATGCAGTAAACTCTGCTAGATTCAAAGCGATCTAAGATATGAGATCAGTTTATATGGATCTAAGTAGGCCATACTAACATACTGCAAGACAGGGAGCTGATAGGCTTTACTTGTGAATACCACTGAGGAAGACAAATAATTAAGCAGTTTTTCCCGAACCTAACCGTTACAGTTTTTCAATAGCCTGAGGCTGCAAAATGCGATTAGCAAAAGCGGGTTAGAACCCTAAAAGAGCAGAAAATGCTGGCATTATAATTGAACAAACATAGATGCCCCAGATAATGTGTGCCAGGCATTGTCATAAGGGACTTAACAATGAAGGAAACAAGATGTTAATATGCCACAAAACATCCAACAACTGATGTGAAGATGTCTAGAAATAACTGTTGTAAAGTTAGGCCTCAAAATCAGGGCAGTTTTGGATTATAAAGTACAGTAGCAGCACAGCCTGTTTAGCTACTGTTTATTTGTGTCGTAGTGTTGCTAACTACTTTCTAAAAAGTGTAAAATCATACTAAAATTATTGTATTTATTTAAACGCACTATCAAAAGTTATTAAATAAACTATCAATCTATGTTTTTTTACAGATTTGATGATGTCAATAATCTAGGAGCCTCAGAAATTTATATATATATGTATATATATATATATTACAGTAGGATTTTTAAGGTTAAAAGGACACACTGACTCAACCTCACATTGCCTCACATGGAAAACAAAAGAAACATGTACATATATGAAGCGTTTCTATTAAGTGAAACTGATCCTTAACAGTAGTGATCTGACTAAGATCAATTATTACTGACCAATAGCATGAGTGCTGCTATCATGTCACTCTCAATCTCCATAAATATATATATATATATATATTGTATAATATATATATATATATATATATATTATACACATTTGTACGACCTCACTCTTGTCTAAACCCCAGTGAGCAAGGACCTACGAATCTGCATGAATAAGCCACCTCGTAAGATGTACAACTTACCGTGAGATCAAGCGTTTACAAAGTGGCAACACCATACAGTAACTTACCGTGAAGAAAGTTTAGCTGATTTAAAAACAAGCTAGTGCGACTTTTCCAGTCACAAGTATTTTCCATAACATTTTATGTACTAAAGTAGCAACTAAACAAAAGTAACTCCTTATTTGTTAGTTGCATTTGTTACTCAGGATGATGAACTAATTGTTTATGTGTATTGTAATTTATCTTTGGCTAAATATATGAAATGAAATTCAGAATTTAGTATGTGAGCATCTTATGGATATTGAAAACATAACATTTTAACCCCATCCAAACTAACAAAATCAAGTTGTGAGTATGGCTGAGGTTGCACATGATATGCAAAACATATATTTCTTATCAGGTGAAACCTGAACTAACTTAACTATCAAATTCACTGATTCAAAATGTATCAGGTTCACTGATTCGTTTTGTTTTCTCTTGAGTTGTTTTCATTTATGTATATTTAGCTGTCTTTTGTTACTGTTATTAACTAAAAATAACTAAACATATGTTTGTTGTATTGATTGTATTTACTTTAAAATGAATAATATTAATACAAATTTGCTGTCAGAATTTGATGTTGTCAGCGTAATTCGTTGTTCATAAACCAGATAAATACTCCAAATGCAGAATAGTCTTAAATTTTTAAATGGCTTCAATGTTATTTGCTAACTTTCCCTTCAGGGCAGAGAGAGGGAGAGAGAAAGTAAGGCCAGCTTGCTGTTAGGGGTGCTGATTTATTAGACACTATGAGTTGCCAGATCCATGACCCCTAGACGGGATGCCGCCTGCTGGCCCCTGGCTGCCCCTCCCTGACTAAAGCTCCCGGCTGCCCATCACTCGCAGGGATATGAGTTGCAACGGCGACTGGGGGCCCTTGTCCTTGGGTTTATAGGCTCTGAGTTGTCAAAAGGAGCCGGCTATAGTGAGCCTCCAAAATCAATTTCAATCAGCATGGAGCGTAATATTATCAAATGTCAAGAGCGACCAGGTTCTGTGCTTTGAAAATGATCCTTGACAGCCTTTTGGTGACTTAATTAAGTGCACAAGAAAAAAAAAAGTAGGTGGAGGTGGGAGGGGTGGGTGAAAAAATCAAAATATCTCAATCGCCTCGTCTTTTTTGAGCTTGACTGGTTGTATTGACATCTCGCAGTATAATTGCCTCTGTGGGGAACGTACACATAGAAACGAAAGGGGCGGAAGGGGGAGGACGGTGGTTTATTGATGGGGTCTTCATCGGCCCTGGCTTTTCCTGATATTGAAATGATTCCCGTCCAAATAAATCATGTTTCGATTTGTTTGTAATTGCAGCCAATCGATAGCGGTCCCAGGACAGATACTTGAGGAACACCGTTATCCTACCGCAGGGGATTTAATGTCCAGAGAGGTTTAGGAAGAGACCAAAAGCCTTTGATTGCTTTAATAACTAAACCCAGACATGTTTTACATACATTGATGAGGGGAACATGTCAGAACAAAAGGCGAAGGGAAATGTAAAGTGAGTTGTACGGGTCAGTCTAGTAAAAGGCACAATAGTGTGACAGAACCAATGACAGACCTGCATGTCCATGAAGAACTGCCAAGTGCAGTAATTGACTCAGTGGCTGTCACACGTTGTTACGTTGTTATACTTGAGCGTGAGAAGTGTCAGAAACAGTCGGGGGCTGAAAGGTTAAATAGGTAGTTACACAGGTTGCGCTCGGCAAACACAAAACAGAGAGTTCTGTGTTTCTTTCCCCAAAGGACTCCGTTGTCCTTTAAAAACTCTGTCCTCTGTCTGTTCAACAGAATACATGAATTAGGGATCTTTTAGTAAAATCATATTTTTAAGAAAGTTTTAAAGGAATTGTTGACCCAAAAATGTAAATGTACATACCCCTCAGGCCATCAGACATATAGATGAGTTTGTTTCTTAAGCAGATTTGGAAAAATGTTGCTTACAAATGGATCCTCATTCGGGAAATCAAACACAAACACATTTTAGCTTTAATGGATGTTAATCAGTCCAAAACAGTTACAAATATGTTGGTGGATTTTATCACTCAAGGATGCTTCATTATTGATTAGGGACTTATATTTTGACCAGAAGTAATGGTTTACAGTCAAAATGCATTAATTATTAATTTGTTTCTTACAAACGTTCAGCTTTTCACTTCACAAAATGTTAACTGTTGAACTGGATGGTGTGGATTACTTGTGGGTTATTGTGATGTTTTAATCAGCTGTTTGAACTCATTCCGAAGGGACCCATTCACTGCTGGTGAGCAAGGGATGGAATGGTATGTTTCTGCAAATATGATGAAGAAACAAACTCATCCACATCTCGGAGGACCTGACGGTGAGTACATGTTCAGCAGGTTTTCATTTTATGAAAAAATAAATTAAGTTACATTAAACTGTGGCCACATATTCAAACAGTACTGTATGCTTAGCATGTCAATAAAAAGAGATCTATGCTAGCATGGCTGAGGTGTAATATGGATTATTTTCCATACAGATGAATTGATCACTTCCATTTTACTGCAAAAGCTGCTAGTTATGAATATGATCATAGATTTTCCCAATAAATGACTCCCATCAAAGTGACTTGAAATATAGCTGTCCAGCGAAATATGCTGTTAACAATTATTAACTGAGTGAACAATATTAGATCTAAATACAGAAGATTACTATTGCTCTCTGGAGATGGCTTTCCAATCTAAAACAGCATGATTATTTTGTGCCTGATTTTTAGCTTCATTAAGATGAATTTAGATCTGCTTTGGATTTGTTATCTAGTTTTTATTATTATTATTAAATTTCAAAGGCAGACAATTAAAGTGCAAATAAAGAATTATCTTTGCAAATAAAGCAGCCGACAAATGGAAAAAACAATCGATACTGTTCAAAATGAGATGTGAGGTTTGTTGAGCAATACATTTTTTTCTTGCAAGCCATCCTAGCCATGCTTAAATAAATACAGAACAATGAGAGTCTAAAAATAAAAGTTTATGCCCATTGAGTGGTTTACATTATTGCAGATCCTTGACAGCAAGACTAGTGATCAACATATTATGACTACTTAAGATCAATTATTACTGACCATTAGCGTGAGAGTGATTATTTCTTGTGGTCTGAATGTCTGAGTATGTTCAGAATGTACACTAGTGTACTACATAGGTAAAAAAAAGTATTTATTTATTTATTCCTAAAATATGCATTTTAATATGTTTTGAACAATTACTCTTAATTAAATATATTTTTAGTACATTGAAAATCAACTTTCATGTACCAAATTATATTTTTAAATGTATTTCAAAATACATTTACAAATGCACAGTGCTGTACATTAAAGCTAAACGCAAATGGGTATAGTGTAGAAGATAAAATATAATAATATATTTTATAATAATTTTCCTTGCTGATTTTTATTCAAGTGTGTTTTTTGTTCACACTCGTTATAGATAACAAATAAAGGTTTCCTTCAATAAAAAAACATAACATACAAAACAATATGACATATAAGAAAGGATTTTCTTAAGCTGAAATATATGATAGAAAAATTTATATATATATATATATACTCTGTGTGTACTCTGCACTTTGGTCTTGAGGGTAATTTGAAGTTTGTCTTTTCATATTTGCTGTTACACTGTGTGTGTGTGTGTGTGATGATCGAGTGATAGAGTTTGTGTGTATCTTGGCCCCACACCTAGGGGTGCTCTGTGTAAATAAGCGTGTTCGCTTTCCCAGAGGCAAACCAAAACACACATATATCACCTGCTGCTTTAGGTCATCTCCAGAGAGCGAGTTTACAGTTGCCCTGCTCGCCCACAGCCATCATTTACTGAGTCCTGTTCCGAGTGTGTTTCGGACGTGTAACACTAGCCGGCCCGTCACACACATATACAACCCAAAGACAAACCTGTAGCCAGGAGTGTGATGTGTTCAGATAGCTATGGAGAGATTTATTTGTTGTATGCTTTTGTTACGCATTTCAGGTTGCAGAATGCAGCGAGGGAAGTGCGTCTGTGACTGGCTTTGCTACTAGTTTATCTATCTTTCTTCTGGAAAGAATTTTCTTTATTCTGTTTTTAAGCGTTAACTCTTAGTTAAAAAACCTAAAGGCTCAAATGACGTAAAAGGAACAGTCTATTAATAGTTTACTCACCATCAGGTCATCCAAGATGAGTTTCTTTATCACATTTGCAGAAATGTGCAGTAGCTTTACATCACTTGTTCAGCAATCAATCCTCTACAGTGAAAGGGTGCCGTCAGAATGAGAGTCCAAACAGCTGATAAAAACATCATAATCTATCAAGTGCATCAATTAAAGTCTTGTGACATGAAAAGCTAAACGTTGGTAACAAACCCATCCATAATTAATATATTTTGGCTATAAACCATTCCTTCTGGTCAAAATATAAGTCCATAATCAATAATGACGCTTCCAACAAACTGGATTGTGTATTCTCTCACTCTTGTATCTGTGATGGATCTGTATGATGAAGAATTTGGCCAAAACACAGTACCTTTGAAGCTAACATCATTTGTTTAGATCAGCCTTCACATGATGAGGACACATACTGTATAATAGATATGCTGTCCACTAGGTTTTGGATCTGTTGTGCTGTGTTCTTTGTGGCAGTATTGTGATGCCTTGATTGAAACTCCATTCACAAGAGTGTCATGCTCATCTTTCTGGTTCACACACTGTTCCTCCTCCTGCATCCAGACACCATTTTGTTTGATCAGCTGCTGAGCCGTTCACTATACACATGATACTAAAACTACAGCAACACATAATATCTCACGTTCATGATGAAGAGGTTCATACAGAAACAAGGCATTTGGGATAAAGGTGTTAGCCAGTCAAAAGAAGTGTAATTTATATATTAAAATCTTAAAGGCACAAAATCAACAATAACCTTCCAGAGAAAAGGTGTAAAATACCAACACAGTCTCATTACCAATTCGTACATATTCATACAAGGTGCCAAATTTGTGCCAATTCGTACTAATTCGTATGACCTCACTCTAAAACCATGTGATGGGTAGGTTTAGGGGCGGGGTTACATTTAGGTCATTCATACAAATTCATACGAATTTACGAATCTCGTAAAATACGTACGATTTAGAATAAATCGGATGCATTCATACGAGTGAGGTCGTATAAATTTGTACGAATTAGCCACCTCGTAAAATATGTACGAATTGGCATGAGATCAGGTTGAAAATGCTTATGTTAAACCAAATTGTTGTTAAAGCCAGCCCGATCTCATGACATTTCATACGTATGTTTTACGAGGTGGCTAATTTGTACAACCTCACTTGTACTAATTCACAAGATCTTTGCTAAATCGTACACATTTTACGAGTTGCCAATTTGTATGAACGTGTACGAATGACCTACTGTACACCTAACCCCGCTCTTAAACCTACCCATCACTGGTTTTAGACAAATGAGTGAGGACATTTTGCACAAATTAGCCACCTCTTAAAATACGTATGAAATGGTCATTAGACTGTGTTGTTAATGTGTGAAGCTTTATGAAATTTTGAAACAGAGTTTGCATTTTTGAAAAGGAAAAGGACTTTTAAAGGAAACCCGTTTTTTGCCACTCTGTAAAAAACAAAGGCAATTGTGAAGAATTCTGAGAAATAACTTCATAAATATTTTATATAATCTTTCTCAGAATTGCATGTTTTTTTTGCGAGATCTTGTCTTTATAACACACACTTCCAAGTTATATAGTTGGAGATATAACAACACAGCTTCACAACCACGGGGTGGCTAATTCGTAGAAATTCATACAACTTCACTCATACGATTTTGTACAATTTGTCTAAAACTCCATGACGGGTACGTTTAAGGGTGGGGTTTCAAATTCATATGAATTGGCAACAATTGGTAAAATCTGTACGATTTAGCAAAAAACATATGAGGTCGTACAAATTTGCATGAATTAGCCACCTCGTAAAAATGAATTGCAGTGAGACTGGGCTGGATATAACCTTGCAATTTTTCCCTCAAAATTCAAAAAGTTTATATCTCACAATTCTGAGACAATGCCCACACAC
>JAUMHI010000002.1:322762-390362 GCA_032359435.1 Enteromius unitaeniatus | reverse complement strand
TGCACACATTATAGACTGAACCCAAGATATACACAACGATTTCGATTTGCAGTTTTGTAATTAAGATGATAATAGTATTGTTTATATAAAACTTGCGCTTTAAAACTTAATAAATGTAAATAAATGCCCAAAATGCGTAAGAATTCCGTTTTTAGTGGAAAACGGTGTTGTTTAAACACCCCCTAAGTGCAAGTACAAAACAACACACAAGGTTTTGTGCTTCACAATGCTTCACAAGAAATTGCAATGAAAAAAAAGAAGAGCAAAAGTCTGTTTAATTACAGAAGTAAATGGATGTTTACAGGAAAGTGATGGTTTTTTCCATTTGCAAAGTGTATTTAAAGTGGCTAAAGAGGCGACTTGTGGACAGACTGATGGTGTGTGCTGTAAAACACGTGAAACACTAGACATAACGCCTGGTGTTACCATAATGCATTTTAATGCATGTTTACACTGTTTACCCTATTCCTTTGGTGATGACTATGCTTTATATGAAAACATCCTGACTTTTTAGGGATGTGTAACAGACCTGGTCATTTAGACTTGACCGTCTTTTCATTAAAAGTCTTCATATGCTCCAGTTATTCTTCTATGGATTTGACTCTAACACACATGAGAACTCACCATCCATTTAGATACTTACCACTCCTTATGCACTTCACATAACAATCACTAAACACACAACACACACACACTAACCGAAAGGCCCTAATGGATTAGAGACTGCATTATCCTGTTCGTCTGTGCTTAAAAATTCATCAGACCATTAGCCAGGGCCTCTTGGTGCTGTTTGCTATTGTCCAAAGGGTTAATTATCAATAGTGGAAGCCAAATCTCTTAGATTTGGAGTTTTAAAGACTGACATACTCATATTAACGAGTAATGTGTTATTTTACAATTCAGGACATTACACTGTGGAAATGTTATTAATTTAAGCTACATGATTTGAGCTGATTTTAGCCTGATTAGATGCTGTCTTATTCATGTAAATGATTAAATGAGAAGAAATAATAGGCTGACCTATATCACACACACAAAACAATTTTCTTAAATGAAAAACAGTAATCTGAATCTCTGTCATGTTACATCTCTGAAAGTATATAGATGTATAATCATCAGTAATGCGGTCTCCTCCTGTACATGTACGGTATTATTGCTTCTTCATCAAAGACAGATTAAAAGTGCAGCCCTTTATCACTAATACAACTTAATGCAGGGGAAATACTTTACATTTCAGGGTCTAAGAGTAATCCAGGAAGTTAAACTCTGTGTTTTGGTAGGGATCTCGGTAAGGTCACAGACAAAGAGCCTTTTAGACTTTATGCTGCTTTTATTTTGAGAAAAGGCAATGTGGGCTGGTGTTGAACAGAATGAGGGTGCAGAGGCCTAACAAACCCATGCTGGTATTGCTGGAGAGGTCTAGTTGAATTAGTCCCATAATTTGAAGTACTGGACTTCTGCGATAATGAACTAATGCTAATTCATAATAGATATAATAGATAATTACTCATGTTGTTATGGATACAATATTTTTAAGCAATCATAAAAAAAGTAACAGAAAATGGGGGAAAGAATAGTAAATAAAAAAAGAGCAAGGGATCAGTGTTATTTTAGTGGTTTTTAATATGATTTTATATTTACTGTATTTTCATTTAAGTTAAAATTGTAGTAAATTTGCATGTTGATTACATTTTTTTCAAATATGACTATAAATGTTGATATTCATGTGTTGATTTTATTAATTTTATTTTAGAGCTTTAAATTAACTTAATGAAAAGTTGAAATAAAGTATAAAAAAACTAAATAATAATATTGAATAATTTAATTTTATATTTTATTTAGTGCTGTAAAATATTTATTTGTGATTAAGCGCATCCAAAAGAAAAGTTTTTGTTTACACTACGAGTAATGTGTATATTTATTAAGTATATATAAATACACACACAAACAGAATATATTTACAAAATTGTTATACATTTATATATTTATATTTGTATATGTAATATTTCATAGCCAATATATATATATATATATATATATATTTAATATGAAAACATGACATGTTTTTCTTAAATAAACATGCATTTGTATTTATATACATAATAAATTTACACAGTATACAGTAAATAAGGATATTTATTTGGATATTTGGATAAGATTAATAATGATTCATCATTTGACATATATATATATATATATATATATATACCTTTTTTGACATACATTATAGATGTATTCATGTACCTCATAATTTTTGTATTTGTATGCTTTTGTGTCTGTTGATGTGCCAGTTTTCTAACAAAAAGAGTTTGTTTGCTAGTTTTTTTACACAAATTATTAATGAAATATAAAAAAGACTGATTTATTTATTTAGTGTTTTTTTTTTATCAAATATGTTATTTACATTCTTATTTTTCCCAGTTTTATATTTTATATTTATCTGAGTGCTTCCCAGGTCATTTTTCTCAACTTTCATTTTGTTTTATGGCATTTAATTGTTAAAAAGTCAATACCTCTGCTTCGTGTTCGGTGGTCAGTGATCATATTCAGATTTATTTAAACAGAAGAACATTACTTAGAGCCGCAAGCTTTTAAGACAACAACAAGCCTTCTCTCCTTTTTCCAGCCTCTTCTTTAATGTCATAAACACCCTGATTGTTTTTATCGTGTTTAAAATCCATCATAAATGTTCAGGAGATGTTCTCCCCGTAGAGTTGTGGTCATCTGGGTTGCACAAGTCTATCTCGCTTTTATGTTCTTAAATATTCATAAGTAGCTTTGCAACATTAATATCTTAGATGGCTTACAAGAACACTTAAATAATGTCCAGTACACACTCCCTCCCTCCCTCTTTTCTTGGTTACTGTCGCTTTTTTTCATTTGCGTAATGTACTGCCTTGTTTTCGAGATGGTCTAGGGTATTAATGGAGAAACTCCTTTAGTTTAGTCGTACAGAGAGCAATAAGATCGTAAAGGATGCTCTCAGCTACGCCTGATCCCACATGACTAACAACAAATAAAAAAAAAAGATGAAAGGGAAACACTCATTTACCTTTATATGGATGTTGTTTACTTTTATTACTTTCATGTTAGTGTACATTTATATATGATTTTTATGCTGTCACCTGAATTGTCATTCTTACTTAAAAGTAATGAGGAAATGAAAGCTGTGACAGATCTGTTCTTCTGTATTGTGACATACATCAAATAGATTATCAAAAAGAAGAAAAAGAGCTTGAAGAGTTTGAGCTTAAGTTATGATGCTTGGATTAAACATTATGAGGTCAACATATATATGGATGAATCGTGCATTTAGAAAATAGATGATGTATATATACATATATATATATATATATATATAGAGAGAGAGAGAGAGAGAGAGAGAGAGACAGAGAGAGAGAGATTTAATAAACATATAGACATAAATATATAAATAAATAGAGTGAAATTTCATTTCATGGGAATTGTTTAATAAAATAACTACACAGATTTAAAATATTTGTTTCCTTATAGCTTCATTGTAGTTAGCTATCTATCTGTATATTAGAGTGATCTGAGTGTACAAAGCTTAAATGGTGTTCTTATATAAAGAAGAGTAGTCATTTATTTTGCCATGTCAGAGGCCAAGAATTACAAACACACACACACAAAACACAAATACAGTAAATAATAATACTTGTATATAAAAAAATATTATTTAAAAAAATTAAACAAACAACTTGCTGAACAAGTTACTGAGTGAGCGTCTATTAAGAAGTGCAATTTTAAAACATGGATACCTCTCCTTATATAATAGAAATTGAAAGTCAATCAGAAAATTCATACAATACATACAGTGTAAACACAGACTCATTGGAAATTCATTTTTGCTAAATTCCAAAAATGCACACAAACCAAAGTATGAAAATTATCGATTAATTAAGACACAATACTTTGTTATGGCCCCAAAAACAATGATTAATAAAGTAATACATTGTGATGATTGTATCACATAACTAGCTCCATATGTATGAGTAGTGAACATGCTCAGAAGGTACACCCCTGTACCTTCTAAAAAATGCAGTGAACTAAAATAGTATGGTTTCTACAGAAAATTGCTATAATGTCTTGCTTGCTTTTGTTATAACTTTCAGGTTTGGGTTTAGTTTTTGTTTTTTTATTTTTTTTTTTATTTTACTTGCAAACTGCATGTACAACAACCATAAAATTCTGCCTGATTCACATTCATCTGATGAAACTGTATACTGGACATTTCACTTTGAATGTGTTGAGAACCTTGCAGTGTAATGTAATATCATTTTGCAGAAATGTTGCCACAGGCATGTAAGTTAGTTGGTAGATTAGTGTTTTGACACTAATTTTACTTCCTGTTCTTTCCTTTTATATCAGTGCAATCTTCCTACAGTACCTTTTTACTGACAGTGCATTTATTAGATGTGAGCTGTAATGATTTCTTGAGCGAGGTGAAGACTTTCACTGGCTGAGCTGGTAAAAGAGCAGAGAGCTTAGCCGGGTCAACCGCTGCTTAGCTGGATTAAGAGACTCTTATTGAGTTTAATCCATTCCCTGCTGGAGATCATTCCAACTTAATCACATCCTCTGTGTCCTAGTGTCTGCTCACTGGGGTTTACAAGGAGAGGATTAAACAGACCAGCGGGATCAAGTCTAACCCGTGCAAGATGCTAATGGTCTTTCAGTGTCACTAAGCTCGTCAACAGCTAGGGGAAGAGCAGTTTGTACTGAAACTGTTTAAGTAATTTTGTGATTTTGTGAAAAAAAATAAAATAAAATCAAGGTAATTATACAGACTTTTACTTATATAAATGAGAGTGTTGATTATAATGCTATTTAGCTTAGACAACTGCTCCAAATTAATTGGGATATATCCCAATTCTGAAATGTTGAGAAACAGAGCGGCCCTATTACATAGCCCTGTGGTACACACCACGCACCAGCAGCCAGGAGGACGAACGGTAGGCCGTCATGCCCAGCTTTGGCAGCATGAGGGGCGGGTAAGTGAACTCTAAGCGCCTGTTCATTAGTTGCCTCGGAGTCGGCAGGAATCGGAGCGCAGCTTCACTTCAATAAGACAAATTTCCAGAGCGTTGTCCGCGCGGCAGCTGAGGAAGCCAGATGGAAAAGAATGATAGGGCCGGGAGTGGCGAGGTTCATCAAAGTCACCTCGCACTTCACCAGTCATTTTTCAGCCACTGAGGGGCCGCGTACCTGGAGCCCACCTGTGAGGTATATTGGACAAATTGAAAGACAACATGTCTCTTTCATATTTCACACACCAGTAGTTTTGGAGGAGAGGGGGGTTGGGGGCAGAAGGGAGGGTGTATGGGGGAGTTGCTCAGGGGGGGGGGGAGATATGGTCTGTGCATTCCATGATGTTATACATTTACAATGCTTGCCCTCAGCAGGATCCATCCAACCCCCCAACAATACCTACCATCTTAACCAAAGCCGCCATTGGAGGCCCCCAAACAAACCGCCATAAATATTGCATACATTTCCCAAGTGTTAACACAGCTGTAGGAAACTTGTCAATAGCTTTCTATATTTCCTTTTCTATTTCCTGATTGACATTAAGCCTTTGGCATGACTTACCAGGCCCAGACAAAATTGGGACTTTTTTTTTTGATTGCTGCTTTGAATAGAAAGAAAACGACACAATACAAGGATAAAATATAAAGAAAACTAAGTATTTTTCATAATATTCTTTAAATATTTATTTGTTTATTTATTTTCCAGGCCCAACCAACATAGAACATGATATTTTAGGTATCATGATGTCACCAATGAGACTTAAAATATAAGATAATTCAACCATTTATAACAAGGTAGGGTTAGTATGTTTAAAAGAAATTCATGTAGTGCAACTCCTAAAAAATGTAATGATATGTATACATTTATGTATATTAATTTCATTAAAAAATACAAATAAAGCTTTCAAAAAATACATTTAAAACATTTTTGAACATAATAAGATGTTTGCATGTATTCCAGATAAAGAGTTATTGTAGTTATCTAAAAATTTAGGGGGGAAAAAGTCATGTGAAATAAATGTTATCTCAAATGAAATATTTTAAATAACTGAATGAATGAATGAAGAAATATTTTTTCTCTTATTTTAATTTTAACAAAAAACAAAAGAAAACAAACTTTACCTAAAATTAAAATGACATTAGAAAATGTTCTAATTAAAAATGACAAAAATATAAATATCCAAATATATAAATAAAATAAAATAATGATCTTTTGTGTTTACATTTTGCAAGGAATAGTACATTTCTAAAAAAAATTGATTGTGGACATTCCCACACTACAGTACTTTTGGTATCTGTGTCAAAGTATTTATACAAACTTTTTTACCATTATCTTGTGGTATTAATAGCACCAATGGGATTTATTCATTTTAAACACGACTTAATGCCATTTATTCACTGCAGAGAACAGCGCAGCAAACACACAGATGCAAATTCATTCAACTTCTCTCCTAAAACACCCCCAACACGACGCTGCTGAAGTCATAAAGACCTCCTCCAATGCCCAAATGTGGCCATCAATCAGAAGGTTATCGTATTTAACCCACCCGGACGGCTCAGACTCCATCTCTACGGCGAGAAAGTTTTGCGCAGCTATCACTTGCGTGGGATTACCTGAAGGTAGTCAGGTTATCATCAAGCTGTGATGATTCTCAGCGGTGTCAGAGGACCTTTGATTGTATTCTGCACCTCCGGGTTGCCCCGGGCCCCTTCCAGCCATCATCAAGAGCAAATGCCACAGAAACAATGGAACACACAGCAGAAAATACACACACACAGACAGACATCCAAGCATCAGCCATCACTCGCTGGCTGTCAGCGCGCCGCATGCCGGATATGCTCCATGACACAAAGATATCAGTTACACGTTTCTTCCAGCTTGGGTTTAAACCCACATAGACCACATGGTGAGGGCAGCCTCAGATGTGCTTTACTTTGGAAATGTCACTAATCCATCAAATGCTGAGAGTTCATATCCTCACCCCACATCGGCAGAGGATGTTTACATGTCGCGAATATTAGCTTTCCGTGGCTTTAGTCCAACTTCTGACAAACTATACTTCCATACAGTTTGTTTCCATCATTTGATATGGAAAATTGCAAATGTCACAGATTAGCCAATATGCTCCATAACCAAACAAGGATATAACGTCTCAGTTAAAGGGATAGTTCATCCCAAAATGATCATTCTGTCATCATTTACTCACCCGCATGCCGTTCCAAATCTATATGACTTTCTTTCTTCTGTTGAACATGTGCAACGAAGGCAATTGAGGCTGCTGAACTCCAAAAGAAGCACCATAAAAATAGTCATTCATATCATTCATATTCATGCAGTATTACAAGTTTTTTGATGCCGTTTGATAGTATTGTATGAACAATAGATTCAAATTCAAATCTCTGTTGTTGTTGTGTAAGTGAGTTGGAAAGTCTATGTAGATCAGCAGCATGAACATTCTTCAAAATATCTTATTTTGTGTTTTATGGAAAAGATGTAATATAGGGTTAACATGACAGAATAATAGCATCATTTATTATAGATGAAGTATGCTTATTGACAATATCCAATTGAAAAACATTGTTTTATTTGAAACAATTGTTTCAAATAAAATAGACGCCAACTGAAATTAAGTCTAATAAAATATGTAAAAACGTTTAATATAAATTCTCACATTTCATTTACATTTGGAACAGTGATATAATAAAATATATAAAACTACAACTAAAAACAAACAAAATTTTAAGAAAAATTATGTTAATATGTAAATTACACTGATGATAACATGACAAAACGTCTAAGACCATAAAAATACCTCATTTTATCACCTAAAATAATATACAACTTTCAACAGTAAAAATCTATTTAATACTTTAAATTTAGATCCACCTTTTAAAATTCATTCATTTTCATTTTAAGTTTAAAAAAAACCAAAAAAAAACGTGATGAGCTGAAATCATGCTTTGTGGTAACCAGCGGCCCACAAATGCTGTCAACTGAGTATTAAACTTAAAATACTTTATAAGTTCCATTAAAGAGAGAGCAAGAGAGAGGGAAGTTTAGATAAAGTGAACATTTTCATGTCTCATTTAAATGTCTTTTTTCCCCACTGAAGTTCTGGAAGATGATAGAAGCAGGCGATCTATTCATTGGCGAGTCGGAGTGGTGTTTATATCTCTGTTTAAACATCAGTCTGTATTGAAGCTGCATTGGTGGATCAATATCTCAGCACTTGAGGAGGAGGTGCTGACATTTGAGGTTAATGACTCTATTCCCAAAAATCAATTACATCTCGTTAGCGGACCAACAATATACCTGCTCCAAATGATAGCAGCGCTGTGAATGAGAAGTTATGATTACCTCATACAAGTTGGCAGCTTTGTCAATATCACTGTGGATGGGTTTTGATACAGCCTATTCATTTTGCAACTTTTTTACTTTTTGTGTGAGAGAATCTTGTATCTTCATTGTTCCTTAATAGAACGGCCTTTTTAGTTATGAGGGGTGAACAATACACATACATATATATATATACAATCTTTAAAAAACACTAAAATCTAGAATAAGTCACCATAAAATACAATTAGTCATTCATGTCATTCCAAACCCATATTCTGTTATTTTGATATATTTATTTGATATTTTATTTTATTTTTAGGAATCAAAATTATTTCAGGGGATCTTTGAAAAATCTTTACAAATTCTTATAATGTACACAATTTATTATAATTCTTATGTTAGAATTTTAAAATATTATTTTACTATTTAAGTGTTTATTTGCAAAAAAAAAAAAGTGATTTTTCCAAAATTCACACTTGTTATTGTGCTATCATATGTTTTTGTGTTTTATGTTAGTTATCTGTATTTCTTTAGTTTAGTTTAGTTTTCTGCCTAATCAAAATAACCCAACTACAGTTTGTTTGAGATGAATTTGAATACATAGTGAAAAAACATGATTTTTAAAAATGAATAAAAACTGTGTTTGTTTGTTATGATAGATCTGGTTAATTCAAGATTTATGGTTTATCAGAATATAGTTTAGTATTGACCTGCAAGTAGATAAGTAATAACAGAAATGTAATTTTTGATGAACTCTTCCTGTAATGCTCAGCTCCGGCTTCAGACACAAATTCTTTGTACCTTTTCTATTGTCTTGTACACACACACACACACACACACACACACAACAAAAACACCAAAACAAAATCCATTATTGTCTGCCAATGCCACCTGAAGGCATATGTGACATGTACAAACTGTTGCCGGAGGGCGACGGCGGGCGCTGAGATTTTTTTCTTTCTTCTTTTTTTTTTTTTTTTTTTTTCTGCAGCGTGAAGGTTGAGTTGAGTCATTTTGCACCCAATTACACCGCAGTAAATTTGTCGGATGGTTCTTGTCGCGCTGTATTGATCCGCCGTGTCACCTTGAACTTGTTTATTGACACATCGAAAGTGGGCCTCTCGATTTAGTGCCGCTCAATTATGACATTCATGTGATGTCACACCGCCCCTCGCCTGTCGCTGTACATTTAGCTTGTTTTTCTCCCCCTCTCTCGCTCTCTCCATCACCTGCCATCTTCTCCTGACCTTTCCCTTAGACAGATGGCACTGTAGAAAGCGCGCTATTAGCACACATGCCATATTATTCCTCAAACACAGCCCCTGCTCTTTTTTGTAAGTGAGAGGTACTTGTTCAACAAATGGATTTTCAATTTGCCAGTTGTGAGCCCTTTTTTTCTTTTTGGGGTCGATGTAAAAAATCACTCTGAGACAGAAACGGAGGCTGTGACAGAGAGGAAAAGTTCTGCTCTTTTTTTTTTTTTTATTCAGGCTCTCCACGATCAAGGTTTATATCACTGTCTGAGAGAGCCAAAAGAAAGTTTTTCACCTTCAAAATTTAATTTAGCTGAAGGCCACTTCTTTCGTTGGAGAAAACATTATGAAGCTGTGTTATCAGGGCCGAGGAAGCTATTTTGAAGTTGTTTTACTGCAAGTTACTAATATTTTGAAGTAGTTAAACTGTAGTAAATCTAAAAAACAAAAGGTGCGCTAAGCTATTCGGGAATATATTTGTAACTATGTACAGTGTGTGTGTTTAAAAGTATATACGAGATAATATATAAAACATTTTTTTTTTAAAGTTTAGGGTTAGTAAGGTGCATACGTATTTAAGAAATTAATACTTTTATTCAAGAATGCATAATAATAATTAATTAAACGTGACAGTAAAGACATTTATAATCCAATAAATCCTGTTCTTAGCTACTATTTATCATAAATATTAAGCAGCACAACTGTTTTCAACATTGAAATAATCAGCAGCAAATCATGATTTCTAAAGGATGATGACACTGAAGACTGGAATAAGGATGCTGAAAATTCAGCTTTGATTTACAGAAATAAATTAGAAATTTCACCACAAGAAATATGATATAATGTAAATCAGTTGAAGCATTTACTGCATCTGAGAGCAAGCAACTGAAGAGGGGAGAAAAAAAGGGGGAGAAAATCCCATTTTACTTGCATTTATATCTTTCATGCATCAGAACTAGGCAATGGTTTGATCATTTATAAACATCTGGTTTGACTCTCCATCAAAAGTAATTACCTATTGATATATAGTTTGTGATGATCTAAGTGGCCATACGCTGTGTGTCGTACTGTCCCCGGTGAGACGGAGGTCAGTCGTGAGTGTTCCCGGCTCTCAGACTGACCACAGACAGCAGCACAGATGCTCGGGTCAGAGATCGCCTGCCAATTTCTGATTTCACTCCATCCGTCAGCTTTATGACAGAGATGTGGCAGTGTATGCAGACAGGACAGGGACCGCAGAGGCCCGTCAGCTAACCTTCGTGATCGGAGAACCAGCTAATAAATAATGTATATAAATACTACTGCTCAGAAGAATGAGATCAGCACTTAAAAAAGAAAGAAAGAAGGGTCACACTTCTATATTAGGTGGCCTTAACTACTATGTACTAACATCAAAAAATAAGTGCAATGTACTTTTTGTATTCATATTGTATTTCAAAACATGGGTAAGGTAGGGGACAGGTTTGGTGGTATGGATAAGTTAAGTGTGGGTTAAGATGTAAGGGATGAGTCAACAGTGTAATTAGAAATGTAATTACAGAAATGAATTACAGATGTAATTACATGTAGGTATTTTTAAAAATATAAGTACAATGTAAAAACATGTATGTGCACAATAAGTGCATCATACCAAATTATTAATTTAAATGTAACTACATGGTAGTTAAGAACACCTAATACAAAGTGGGGCCAAAAGTACTTTTATTCAGAAAGGATACATTTGCTTAAATAAATATTAAAGCACAAATGTTAAGCTGGGAAAAAAAAAAAAAACATCAATGATGATAAAAAAGGAAATTTATATGACTGGATTATTGATGCTAAGAATTCAGCTTTGAATCACGTTACATTTAAAACTATTTCACAAAATATTGTAATTGAACAGAACTATTTTAAATTGTAATAGTATTTCAAAATATGACTATTTTACTGTATTTTCAGTCAAATGAATCTACCTTGACTCTAGCACTTTATAATAACTACACAATATGAATCATTAGTTAAGCATTAGTAAATAGTCACTTAATCCTTCATAAAGCATTTTTCCAACATTAATTGTCATTAGTAATCAGTTTATAAATACAGCTATTAGTGCCTTGTTCTTGATTCATAAACATATGTGTTAAAAAGATGTAAAGGCTCAGTTCTCTTCCTAACTGAACAAATAAAGAGACAAACACAACGCAGAGGGCAAAAAATAAAAAAATCTAAAACTGTACAACTTTACACTTTAATTTTTTTTTCAATGAAATTGCAGAGGTTTGTGTTTCAGTTATCAAGTGTACAGTTGTACAGATTAATTTTTTGCATCTTGAAAAAATATTTCTGTATTGTCTATCCCTCTTTGTTTGTTTTACTTTTCTTTTTGGAAGATAAATTGGTCTTTACGTCTCCTTTATAAATGGATATATTTAAATATTTACAGGATATAAATAGTCCTCACTTTAGATGACAACTACTAAATGCTTCATAACTACCTGACTTAATCATGACCATGTGTTAATAAAGCATTTATTAACACACTGAGCAACTATCATCATGTGTCTAAATAATAAGATGAATTAATGTAAATTTAAATAATTTATTAATAATTTACTTGGATTTTCTAAACGGTCTTATTAAACACTGACAACTCCCAAATAACTGGTTCGTAAATAATGTAATAATTTAGAAATGATAAATTGATCATTAATAAAGTATGAAAATACAAGTATTAAACATTATATATATGCTCAAGAACAAGGTATTTATAGCTGCATTATTAATGCATAATAATGTTGGATCAATGCTTTATAAAGCATGAATTGAGTATTTACTAATGCTTAACTAATGATTCATAGCGTGTATTTTTTATAGTGTTATCGAGGTTTTTATTACACCTTACAAAAATGCTAAGAATAATTGTCACTTTTAACACTTCTATGCATTAAAATGTAATTTGCATTTGCAAAATCAGTATGTTTATATATAAGGAAATGTGGATTTGTTGTCATTACAGTTTTGATACATAAATTGTGGATTATATAATAATTTGGCTACATGGTGCATGTGTGTGTGTGTGTGTGTATATATATATATATATATACACATATGCAAAAGTTGATTTGCAAAAACAGAAACGTGATTTTCAAAAATCATGTTTTTTATTGTGTTTTGTTACTGTTTTACCTAGTCAAAATACTTATATATATATATATAATTACATTAAAGGTAATACATGTAAGGTAAAAGCCATCTTCCAACAACTGTACACTAAATATACCAAAATCTGTCAAATTTATAGAAAAAGAACCTGAAGGAAGGAAACTAGTTTTGTCCAAAAGATGTTATGCATGGATTGCTAAAAAAAGAAAAGCTATTGTCAATCATTACAATGCAGTACAGTTTATTATTATTATTATTGAATGCTAACTTAAATACCAATACAATTGCACATTATTGAGAATAAACAAATGAATGAGTACATAATGGTTTTGTATAATTTGAATTTAATCTCAGCTCTGTCGAGTTTCCAAACACACAGGCTTGTGTTATCATTATCAGCACCACTTCCCTCCCAATTCATAAGAGTAACTACAGCAGGCCTCAAGGGACACAAACCACTCCTGCCTCCTTCCTGTCACTTCCTCTGCTTGTCACCCACTTAAATAATGACAATTTAATTTCCCATCTAATTGGACCTGTAAGTTATTTAAATGAAGCTCTTGGTGTGTGAAAAGAGGGCGGCTGAGACACAACATTAACATCTTAGTGTACTCTCCCATTTTAATGAGAGAGGTCAAAGCAATGAGACCATGTTAAACAAACATCACTTCTCCTTCCGCTTAAACGCCACTGAAAGGAGCAACAAGCCCCCCTCCGACAGGACTTTATCTTCTGTTGTCCTTCTTTAAATAACATCTAATCATCTCATGCACCCTTCATATTACTAATGGAGCTCGGCGAGAGTTGTTTGACATCTGTTAAACCCTCAGCGCTGGACTCCTTGATTAAAATCACCCACTCGCTTTTCATTTGTTTCAATCGCTAAAATCTTCAAGCAAATGTTTTTAATACGAGCCGATGGTAAGTAAATATAACCCGGCCTAATATCTTAAGATTAAATACATCTTTTCAGGGAACTAAGCTGCGTTAAGCTCGCGTCCCTCTCTGTCCCGTCTGGTTTTTCTGGAGTCCTGGGCACACAGCGGCATTACTTTAAATGATGATTTAAATACATTTGGTTATTGAATGGCATGGATTCAGTGAACTGCGTACACTTACAGTTTTGGGGTTTAAGGAGAATTTCATCATGAAATTGACAGAAAAGTGCAGAGGGCATGGATACAGGGGCATGTGAGGGTAAATCAAAGGTAAAGATTGAAAAATAAAAACACTTTGATGCTTGAGAGCTGCTCATTTTTAATTTTATTTATGTGGGAGGGGTTCAGCTGGGGATTTAAGTTTGCCACATTTTTGGAATATGTTGAGGGCTTATATTTTATATTTATACATAAGGTATATTAAGTCCACTTTCAATATTAGTTGAAAAAAAAGAAATAAATATTTTCTGGCACTTGGAATTCAGCACAGTCTCACTCCAACACATCACATTTTGACTCTGGGTCAAGACCCTTTTGTGTCGCATTTTGACGATCAAGGTACCCCTTTGTAGTCACTTTTTGACGTGAAGGGTCCTCAGTTGTTTTAAATAGGAAACCCTTAGTGTCAATATACCGACGCATATCATCATGCGTTTTATCATCATAATTAAAAGATTGATTGGGTAAAAACAATGGCATTATTGCATATATGTAGGGTGTGATTTTCCAATGTAAACAGTCAAAACAGTTTTATTTAAATGATTTGGTAACACTTTATTTTGATGGTACCTTTTGAACAATCTGTTGACAATAAGTAGCTTTGATCCTACATGTCAACTAACTCTCATTAGAATATTAGTACACTCTCTAACTAATATCTGCTAACTTTTTATTGTGATGGTCTATATATGCATGCAAACCATTACATTAACAACTGAAAGCAATGGAGGACCCTTCACGTCGAAAAGTGACTAACAAGGGGTACCGTGAGCTTCAGAAACGACGCAAAAGGGCGAGTTGGAGTGACACTGTGTTGTGAAATTAAAGGAATAGTTCACCCAAAAACAAAAATGATCAGGAAATCTGCTCATCCTCAGGTCCTCCATGATGTAGATGAGTTGGTTTCTTCATCAGATTTGGAGAAATGTAGCATTTCATCACTTGCTCAGTAATGGATGATCTGAACAGAATACCAAAGTCTGCATTCAAAAGTCAAAAAATCTCAATCCTATGAAAAATGTTTCACATTTTAAGAAAAACACTTGAGACAAAACTAATATATAAATGAAGCATAACTTTAAACTCATTAGATGTTTGGAGCTATTAATGAGCAGAATGATAAACTGCCTACACATTTCTTATGGAAATGAAGATTTCTGAAATTTTACAGATACAAAAAAATGCTGTAGATGGACACTGGAAAGCTTTGCATTATTGATATGTATGTGCACTTAGGACATCAAAATGCATTCGTTCAAAAGAAAAAAAAATCAGTTTTATATGTGAAATTGGTATTTAAGTCTATTTTTTATAGGCCGTCATGAGGCAGAACAAACCTAGAGCTAAGAAAAACGGCATACTATGAATTAACCTGCAGGCCAGGTTTAGCCTTTAGCTGTACATTTACATTTATTCATTTAGCAGAGCTCTTTCGAAACTGATAATAAGCGAAGAAAGAAAGGCAGACAGAAAGATAAACCCTATAAGTCTTCTATTTAGACATGATTAGTTTTATACAAAGGTTGATTAGAACAGTTCATAATCTATGGCTGCATCACATAACATGAATTATGTCTCATGAATTGTCTTCATGAAAGTTCACACAAAAATTTTAATTCAGTATTTATGTACTCACCCAAACATTGTTATACATATGAATTGCATATATATATATATAGTACACAAACATACAACTTTTCTTAATGGGATCTGAGAGATATTAATGGCTGAGAGACTCTTCCAGTAGCTCCACCTTCTCACTCAGTCACCTACGCTATTACAATCACCTGTCACCACCGCCTGATCCTGATCACATCTCCAATCAAGCACTCCATAAAGGCCACACTCACCGGCACACTTACTGTCAGAGCTCGTTCTAGAGAAGTGGACTTATAGCTATCTCTACAAATACTGTTGGACTTACCCGTGTTACTTACCGTTGTTCTCCTAGATCCTCTGTGTGTTCCATCTCCCCAGGATATCCCACTGTGTCTCTCCATTGTCTGATGTGTGTGTTGTCATCTGTGTGTCAACGTCTCCAGTCTGTGCATCTCCACTCCACCTGTAAAGATACTTCAGACACCATCCAGTATCACTCCAGTCACCATCCAAAGACCCTGCTACTCACCTGTCATTCTCTCCACGTCCTGTTATACACTGATTGTTAAATAAAGACTGTTATTGTTATACTAACCGTCTGTTGTGTTCGTAACAGTAGTGTGATATTGTAGTGACAGCAAAACACCAACCATTTAACCTTTTGCATTTATAAATAATACTGTTCTTGCAGTTTTAAAGACATTCCATATTTTTTATTTAGACACTTGTGTCGTATAACTGTTGTCTACTGCTATATAAGTGTGCTGTATATACTTATTATGTATATTAGTATGTAAACACACACATACTTATTAGAAAAATATTAAAAATCTATCATTTTAAATATATTAAATATATTTTTATAATATTAATTATGAATTAATATGAATATTAATATAAATAAAAAGTAGAATATAAATATAGACACGTAAATACATGTAAATATTTTTTATATATATACTCTATGCGTGTGTGTTTGTGTGTGTGTATATATACAGAACACACACATATATTGTGCAGACACAAACTTTATTTTGTTTATTTTATTATGCGATTTATCATTTGGCATCACTAATGCAACATCTCAGTATGATATGGCTGTATTTCAGCACGGCTGTGATTTGGTCTTAGCAAGCCTTATATATTCTTTGTAACCACTCACAACACTCATCTGTTTTCACATTTTGTAATTGTTCTGTGCTAAATCTATTGTGATTAGAGGAAAAAATGCTAAATATTATCATGTAGTTTACCCAGATGATTTCTGGGATGTGATTGCTTTGATCCATTATGTTTAATCTGCTAATTTACTGATGCTTTCTTTTTTCATATCCAGAGATGAGGTGATTGCATAGACTTTGCAGTATTTTGACAGATGTTCTGGGTGAACCGAGTAGCTAGATGTTGAGTTCTTATCACCTTTAGTGTGCTGACCGTGTCAGAGATCCAGCTGACCTGCATTTGCTGATATGAAGCGTAATAGTTCAGTAATTGAGCGGGGGAATTCAATTTTACTTATGCCCAATTATCCACTGAATCTGCTGTCTGCTAAATGAGATTATTGCAATAGCATAAGTCTCTCCCATTGGGTTCCATTAACTTTGATTACTGCAAATTATTTACTTACAGCTCTGGTCCATATTGCACTGATGTGCCATAGAAAAGTCATTTAACACTTCACGCACACACTTAATACATTGAGGAAGTTACACAATACAGTAAGGTAGTGGACACACACATATAGGTTATTCTGAAGAGGAAAGATTAGATTTTCTGGGAGATTAAATATAAGATTGTTGCATAAGAGGTTCTCAAATGGTGGGATGAGAATAAAAAAAGTCAGGTCATAAAATTAGAATACGTTTGAGAAAATGTTATGTATCATCAGTGTCAAAATTATAGAAGCCTGCTTCCACCACAGAATAAAACAACAACAAAGATAAATGATCCAAGAAATCTGTAATTTTTTCCCTCACAATTCTGTAAAAAATGTACAAACTTCAAGACATAAACTTAGAATTATGACTGTCTTTATCACAAGTGGTATTTCTTTCCATGGTTTAAACTAAAAGATAAAAAAGCAATTCTGACTTGACTTTACATCCCACAATTTCAACCTGATCTCATGGCAATTCGTATATATTTTATGAGGTGGCTAATTTATACAAATTCTTATGATCTCACTCATTTCTTCTAAATCGTACCTATTTTACGAGATGCCAATTCGTATTAATTTCTACGAATAACCTAAACCTAACCCCACCCATAAACCTACCCATCATGTGGTTTTAGACAAATCGTACAAAACCGTACTAGTGAGGTCATACAAATTAATACGAATAAGCACAAATTTGACACCTTGTTCGAATACATACAAATTGGTCGTGAGACTGTGTTGACAATTTAGACTTTTTGCCTCTGAAGTGAGAGTTTATATATTGCAATTCTAAGTTTGCATCTCAGCTCTGCAAAATTGTCCAGATTGTGAGATAAAAGTCACTATTTATTTATTTATTTATTAATCAATTCATTTATTTGTTATTATTATTGCATTGATATATCTCTCCAACTCGTCACAATTTGATATTGGGTCAAAACCCTTTTGCGTCACTTTTTGAAGCTCAAGGTACCTCATTTTAGTCACTTTTCGACGTGAAGGGTCCTCCGTTGTTTTAAATAGGAAACCCTTAGTTTTTTAATTAATCATTTTATCGTCATGATTAAAAGATATATTGGGTATAAAAAATGGCATTATTGCATATATGTAGGGGTGTGGTTTTTCAATGTAAACAGTCTAAACAGTTTTATTGAAAAGCTATTATTTACACATTTATGAGCATGTAACCCAAACCCTGCCCCTAAACCTACCATCTGTCAATAAAACACAAGATATAGCAGGCAGACGCACCCACCGTCATCATTTATTTGAAAGATATTAATATTCCAAGTCAATATTCCGGGATCATTTTTAGTGATTAAAACCTTGTGTTTTACTCTCTTCTTCACATGAAGACTTCGTATGGCTTCAGAAGACTTGGAATGTGAAACGACTTGTTTGTAATGTATTTATACTGTTTGTTTATGATTTGTTTCTGCAATAAATACCTGTAACTGCATTTGCCTCTTTGTGTTTTATATTGTTCAGAGGTTTAGGGTAGGGGTGGGGTTCGGTGCTCAAATAAAAGAAAAAAAAATATATAATAAATGTATATATGCATGCAAACTATTACATTAAGCAAAACAACTGAAAACAATGGAGGACCCTTCATGTCAAAAAGCGACTAAAAAGGTGTACCTTGAGCTTCAAAAAGCGACACAAAAGGGTCTTGACCAAGCGTCAAAATGCGACGAGTTGGAGTGAGACTGTGTTGAGTCACTGGATCAATTTATTACAGCCCTACATTTAACTGTAGTGAACGAATAGGACATGACAAAATAGTAAGTAAATTTAAAACATATCAAACATCATTACATTTTGATTGTAAAATTAAAATAATAATACATTAAAAACTTTATTTATTTAGTTAGCTCACATTGCTATTTTTGTGGTGAACAAATCATCCGTGCAGAAATTTTTTTTTTAATAATCTTTAATCCAAATCTGAAAATTCTCCTCCCCTCTGAGCGTGCCATCATTAACCACGCCCCTCCAACTGTCAGTGTTCTTTCCTAATGACACGCCTACTTTACTACATCCAATCAATTCACAGCAGAAAAACAAGCCACGCCCTCTGTTTTCCTCATTCAATATACTGTTTCTCTTGGAAGTATGTCACAATCCGGAAGTAAAATCGCTTCCAAACTTCAAAGCTCACACAAACTGTACACTTTTTTTAATTTAAATGTTATTATTTCTTAACGTGATTGAATGTTGTTATTGTTGTTTGGCTTGGCATTCCTACACATTGCACCAGGACTCAGTCCAAGCACGGAAAGAGACACACAGAGAGAGAAAGCCAGCAGTTGACAGGAACCCAGCTGTTTGGAGGCCAGCGTCACTCACTTTAATGACAAATGCAAAACGGAGGGAAAACCTCTAAGGCCTAATTTCGTGACATTGTCCCTCTCCTAATTGAGAAAATTTCTCTCATTCTGACTTGTTCTCCATGCCAGCTTCCTCGCGCTCGCAGCGAAAAGAAGTGGGCCTAATTTCATTCGGGTTTGTCTTAGGACAACCCCTTTAGATGTTTAATTCAATCCCAATTTTGTGTAATCAGGCAAAAGGCTTCCCTCGAGGTAGAGCAGCGCTACGAGGACCCGCCGCTGACAATTTGCAAATGTAATTGGTCCACGTATCTCTCTCTTTCTCCGCCCCGTGGTTCCACCACAGGCATTATTAACTAATATCACTTTTGAATGTTTTTCATCTATTTTATCACTCGGCTTTTCAATTGGTACCTCCGCTCACATATCCAGACTCATCTTCGTGGCCCCACGGATGCGCGCGGGAGAAAACGCGAACATCATCCTGCGTTTACCTCAAGGCAGCTGCGTTGTTATTGTAATATTCATATTCTCTGGATTTACAGCCGCTGGATATTGAGTACAAAATCCATTATCATTTGTATATTTTAATTATGCAAATGAGGCTGCTCAGCTGGCTTGCTGATCCTGCAGGGAAGCCTAACTTCATTTCGGGTGATTACAATTTATCCAGTCGAGTCACTTTAATTGTAACAAGCTAATTACCTTGTTTCATTTAGTTTTAACAATGCCAAAAGAAAAGCGTACGGTGATAGCGCACTCTCTCACCGGGGGCCCTGACAAATCAGGCCCAATAACAAGAGCCAAAGAGAGAATGAAATTGGGAAAAGATGAGCAAGATCGAAACCATTTCTTCTCTACGGATGTGTTCTGATCGTAATACACACTCTCACTGCTTCAGCAGGGGACACCGGGGCTAGTTGTCATATTTTACAGTAGGGAATATTTTTCAGTGTAGATTGCTTTTTTGTTGTTTTTTTAAATCAGCTTCTGTCTAAAGTCTATGCACATTTACACAATTATTGCAAAATAAATACATAAATTAATAATAAAAAAAAAAATGCTCATTTTAACTTCAGGACAACATGCCCCGGTGGCAGTCAGCAATTCTAAAAAAAATTGTAACACTTTCAATTAACTTCACAACTACATGTCAACTAGCGTAAAGTATTAGAGTATTAGTAGACTGTCTGATTAATATCTCTTAATGCTTTATTTTGATGGGTCCACAACATACTACATACTGACTATCAGAAACTATGCAATTAAATGTCTATTTCTACTCATTCTACTATCTCTACTAATCCTAAACCTACCCTAACAGTCTACTCTGTGAGTTAGTAGACATGTAGTTATGAATTAACAAGAATTAGTAGACTTGTAGTTGACAGGTAGTTCCAAAGTTATTTATAGTTGGTAGAATGTCGACCTAAAGTGCAGTTCTGAAATCTGATATTAAAACCAACATATAAAACCTGTGTGTACCTGGACTTTTGAGTTACATCTTATTACTGAGATTTAAGTTAGGATCAAATCAAAGTTTGCCATTTAGGACTGTCATTAAAACAGCACTTCTCTACTTCAATTCAGTTATATTATCATAATATTCAGTTATTTTCTGAACCGAAAAGCTACAGTCATTGAATGAGCAACACACTTTCCAAAACCTACACCTCTGTTCCTCTGAAATCCACACCATCCACAATCAATCAGTCAAGCCATATTCATTCTCTGCATGTCTTCTCTATAGTTTGCTTCATAATATAGTTGCATAATAAACCTGTTATGTCTGTGATGGCTGATTTTTTACAAAAAACTAACCAAATCAGCAATTATTAGCCACATGTTAGCTTGTTTTTGCAAAACAACAACAAACAACAACAACTGTGTATGTTATCTAAAAGATATGACGCGTAAAATTACAAAGAATGATCAATCTTTTCATTTTACATTATTGACACACTATTTTCCTATTCGATGCTGTAAAGTTGCTTTGACACAATCTGTGTTGTTAAAAAGGCTATACATATAAAGGTGGCTTGACTTGATTAAAACATCACAATAATACAAAACCATCCACACTTCACCTTCACCTTCAGTCCACAAGTTAACATTGTGTAAAGAGAAAAACTGTACAAATCTCATTCACTGCAGAGGATCCATTGCTGAGCAAGTGATAGAATGCTCCAAATCTGTTCTCCTGAAGAAACTTGGATCTTTTCAGAATATATATTTTTGGGTGAACAGTTAACACAATGGCAGTGTTTCTGCAAGTATACTACATGTCAGATGGAGTATTGCGGTCATAAAAATATGTTGTGAAGACTTACTGTACTCTAATTGTTATCAGACTTCTGAATGATTGATTGATTGGCAACACTTTAGTATACGCTCTTTTTAGCATGCCACAGAAGAACCATTTTTGGTTCCACAAAGACCCATTCAGTCAAAGGTTTTTTTAAGAACCATCTCTTTCATACCTAATCTGAAAAACAGAAATAGAAAGGTTCTTTAGATATTAAAGGTCCTTTATGGAACCCTTTTATGCAAAAAGGTTTTTCTATGGCATCATGAAGCACCTTTTTTAAGAGTGTAAGGACCAGTTCTCACTTATTAACATATCTGTGGCTGTTTATTAGCATTTTAAAAGCACACATTCTGCATGACCTGCATTATACCAGTAATCCTACCAATACCTAAACTTAACAACTACCTCACTAATTACCAATAAATATAAATGTAGGAGTTTATTGAGGTCAAAAAGTAACAAAAGTCATAGTTACTAGTTTTGGACCTTAAAATAAAGTATAAACAATGTTTTTTTTTCTCATTTTCACATCATATATGCGCAACAGATGGACAGAAACATTGACACTAAAAGGGTTGGTCTTCCAATCATGTCAATCTCTCTAACAATTACCTTGGTGGCTTTATTGATCAAGGACATACTGTAATCTGTGTCTAATGTGTTTAATTCCCTATAGGGATCCATTTTACAGCTCTTATGTCATAGACGACTCAAGCAGAGCCTGATTGAGCAGCACCACATCACTGTTGATCTATAATCTCAGAGCACATAAAATACAGCCTTTATTATGAGTTTTTGATTGTAGTATGCCTCTATAAAGACTGTAGGAGTCTCAATGTGTTGCTGTCCTTGGTGCTGAATAAAACCAAACACAAACCTCACAACAATCTACAACTTGGTAATAAAATAAGTGTTTTAATAGATTAAAAATACTCATTTTAAGTTTGTGATTACAGTGATTAGACTGAAAACTAGAACATATTACTGTATCCAGTGAGTTAATGTGAATGCCATTTTTCCATCTTTGTCCTGTAAAGAGCCACAAGGACACTCGTGAGTGAAAAACGTATTTACCTCAGAACTTTTAAACTGTGCCAGTAATTCTGCTGGACGTTAAGACAGATTGTTGCACTGAAAACCAAAGCGCTTTAACCTATTAAGAAGTCTGACCCCGTCATTCCCTATCAGAGTGAAAGCATTTTTATTAACAGTTTACAGAAACATCTTCATGATTACAACTTTCTGACCAATCAGAACGCATGGCATCAGATTACCACGACAACATCTGGAGGGCCACTAATATGCTGCGTATGTTTTTCACTGTTAATGTGTAAACATTTTTTTTTTCCTTTCTCCAGCAGACTTTCACTTAAGAATGATAGAGTGAGCTTGTCCACTCTTTAGCAAGAGTTCAGTAATCCGTATGGATAAATCACTGGGGTCAGATGCTAACCAGAGCACTAGTGATGACATTAAAATGCCCAGGAGCACTTAAAAAGTAAAGCAGCTGTCAATTCAGCAGTTTCTCATTAAGTGTGCATAGCAACAAGCATTTTTATTGAGATGTTTAAAAACAATAACATATTTATATAAAGGCAAATAGGACATTAGCCAGTGTGTGTGTGTGTCCATATAGACGTACAATATTTTAAGTATTTTGTATTAAATGTATTTACCTTTCATTTTCATTTAACTCAGCTTAAAAATTAAAAAAACAAAAAAACTAAATACAACTAAAATAAAATAAAATAAAATAGAACTAAAATAAGTAAATGTGTCTATATGCAGGCCAGTAAATTTGTTCATATTGCCACTTTTCTTTTGGTCCAACTACAGGTACATCTAAAAAAAAAATCATTTTGTGGTATTAAAGAACAAAAGGATACACAGAATTTATATTTTAGGGATGGTCATTTAGTGAAGCTTAAATATAAATATTATAATATTTTGAGATACTTGAGTTAGACTTTCATGAGCTGCAAGCTTTAATCATAAAAATAAAACCTTTTTTTTATCTTTTACTTCACTTGTAATGAATCTAAAATATATATATAATATAATATATATAAAAAGGTTTCACTTTTTGAAATAAGAAGGTTTCACTTTTTTAAATTATTCAAATTTTTGGAGTTACCTGAAATCTTAAAACAAACAAAGTAAAACAAAACAAAGAAACAAACAAAAATAAATAAATGTATTTGTATGTAGGCACAATTTATTTTTGTTTACAAAAGCAATATCTATTTGAACAAAACATTTAGTCACAAGTTTTTTTAAGATCGAGGTGAAGCATAAATTCATTCAGGTGTGTCCATTTTTATTATTATTAATATAATTCTCTAAACTATTGATTGATATAATTAAACATTATAAAGGTGCAAAATTGTTAAATTGCCTTTATAATATTTTATAAAATATTTATTTTCAAAATTATTTGATTAATAGATTAAAACAACAGTATGAATTTTAAATTAAAAACAAAATATGTTGTAACATTATAACTGCGTATCTTTTAAAATCAATATAAAGTGTCCTTGCTGAATAAAAGAATAAACATAATAATAAAAACTTACTGACCTCAACATTTTTAATGACAGTATATAACATTTATTCACTGTGCTTAAATGTTGTTACATTATATTGATATTTGCTGTGCTTAACTGTAATATTATTCATCTTTGACAGTTATTATTAAATACCAGGCCTGTTATGTGTGATGTGCACATGTAAACACAGTTTTTACATCGTCATTAAACACACAACAGATTTAGGTAAATTATTAAGAGATAGATTTCTGATACACATGTAATCTCCTTAATAACCACAATATATGAAAAACAATTTTGCATGGACCATCTCCTCACATTACATCAACTTGTTTGTGTGAACATCAAAAACAACAGACAATGTATTTGTGAGTGTCGCGTTTAATCCTGTCGATTACAGCAGTGGATGAAGGGCATGATGGGTATTATGTGCAGACAGGCATATGCCGCTTCAGTCAGTGTAGTGAGCAGTTCAGGACGCTGGATCAAATCACATTAAACCCAGATTAATTTCATGGGTTTGTTATTGTTATTGTTTACAGCTAATGACAGTGTTTATTTTAACAACAAGAGATGCTTTGATGTTTGTTGTCTTTATAATTAGATGCGCTAATGACTGTTTCTGTTTAGACGCTTTCTATCTATCTATCTGTAGGTCACTAAACAATTCTATAAATGCATCACCATGACTGAATGTTTTTCTCTCTCTTTTTCTGAATCAGTCACTGACTTTCCAAATATGATGGATGAGCAACAGTGAGAGGGGCACTTATTAATACAGTGAAAAACACCCTGTTTTCGTAGCATTTGATTTGTTATCATCAGTGAACAATGAGCTGTGATCTAATCTGTGCTCTCATATATTTGCCACTATATGTTTCCATGGATTAAAACTGGATCAGAGGATTACACAGTTAATATACAACTTGAGAGAGGCATTCTGACGTAAGATATATTTTCCTGGATACATTCTGCCCATCAAGGCTCCATTAATCTGCTAAAAATACAATACAACCGCCTGAAAATTGGAAATATTATTTACATTTCAAATAGCTGTTTTTTATGTGAAAATATATTACATTGTAATTTATTCCTTTGATGCAAAGCTGAATTTTAAGTATGATTACTTCACTCTTCAGGATCCATCAGAAATCATTCTGATATGCTGATTTGCTGCCCAAGATTTCTGATTATAATCAATACCGAAAAGAACAAAAAATATTTACAAAAAGGTGACATTTGTGAACATTAGTTAATGTATTAACTAACACGAATCAATCAATGAACAATACATTTATTACCGTATTCAAAAATACAGTCGTTCATTGTTAACTTTTTAATAATGCATTAGTAAATGCTGAAATTAACATGCTCTAGAAATATTGTTCTTTCTTAGTTCATGTTAACTAATGTTGTTACCTAATGTTAACTAATGAACCTTATTGTAAAGCATTACCAAAAAAAAAACAGTACTGAATTATTAAAACTAATAATGCTATTTCAGTATGCTAATTCACAAAAGGACCAATCAGAACCTGGACGTCCTGTCTCCTCTTCGCTCAGATTACTCGACTAACGCCAAACTTGCTTTGCCCAAACAATGGTGATTAAGCAACAGATTAAACCTCCTCATAAATAATGAAGAACCGTGATTTCAACACGCTTCCTGTTCACTTCCACTAATAGCCGCATTAAAAGCTCTTTACAAGTCAGTGGTAAGAGGAAGAGAAAAAAGAGCACTTAACGAGTCGGAGAGAGACATTCACATTCACATGCTGCAGGCCGGCCGAGAGTGATGCCAGCTGATCAATGAGCCAATGAGGTCCTTAAAGGAAGCCTGTCCGAGACTGCTGCAAAGAGCTAATGATGAAGGCAATAAAAGGCCTGGCTCTCAACCGGCGTAGTAATTAAGGAAGTAGAGGTTAGGAGGTTTTGCTTAACTGATTCACCCTGTGATACTTTTATGACCTTTGAATCCTCTCACTGTCCGGACAGCGTTCAGGAAACATGAGAATAATCCCACATGCAATATATACATGCTAGTGTTTGGTCCTTTGATATCAGATCTCAGACTAATGTTGTATGGGACTGAAGGACGAGGTCAGTTGTACCAGGTAGAACCTATGGATGACTATGGATGTCTTACAAGATGGATTTAAAGGACTAAAATTAATTTAGAGGTTTAATTATGCAACACAAGGTGATGATAAAGGCAGTCAGGATTGACTGCGTGCAGTTATTTCTACCCTAAACTGACTTTTGTGGCGATTCGGTTAAAATCTATAATCTTTTTACTTCAGTCAAAATTAATTAGTTACATGTTTCCATAGGAAGAATATATATATATATATATATTTTTTTTTTTTTTAATTAAAATTAATAAACACATATAAGCATAAAGCTATATAACATATTTACATAGCACTTAACATCAGGAATATTACATCTGAATGTCTATAATGTAATTTAATTTAATAATCCATGTTATATGCTATGTAAAGGTTTTATCTTTTAAACTTAAACCATATTTAAGTTGTGGCAGCATCCACAAAATGAATATATTATTGAATATTTTTAAGATGAATGAACGAATCATTCTGACCACACTGGATTACACAACAAAAACCTATTTTAAGGGTCACACTAAAGGTGTGTCTGGCCCCTAAAGAACATTACAGTGATCAGTTCTTTCTTAGTATAATCTAAAAGACCCTTTTCCCTATATAAAGCATCTTTTGTGATACTGCAAAGAGACAAATATGCCAAGAAATACATCACAAACATAACAAATGCATATTCTGACTTCATATAGTGTATTATACTCATTAAAATGATTTATATACTGTAGCTTATTTACTGCTCTTTTTTGTCTTATTTCCATTAAATGGCTTGTGTTGGAAAGAACTGAGTTGAACTGAAGTATGCAGTTAACTCATTGGGATACAGAAGCTCAGTCTCACCAGACAGCGTAAATGACAGTCATTGGTTATTCTGCTTTGCTAAGCAAACCGACACTAATTAATAACTCAGTAAAGGAAGCTGACCGGCTGCTGACCTGTCTGAGCCACTTTATTTATGATTCATATATGTTTCTCCAAAAATGATGGTCTGAGACATTAAGTTTTAAACTGTAAATTAGAATAATTGTGCTGAATTTGGTCCTTTCTTTCTTACGCATTCATAAGTTACAATTTTAGATTTGGCACAATTTAATTTAATTTTGGCATCATTTAATGATTAAACCCCATAGAGTGTTTCAGAGCATGTTATGATAAAAGATCAGTGTGTGCTCAATAAATGTGAAAAAAAAACCCTCAAAATTTTAGAAATACAAAATGTCACTTTCATACATAAACAACTAGCCCTGTGACAACTAGCCCCGGTCTATATATGTCAAACTCGCTTTCATATATGTACATTTACGCCAAGATGTAGGTAGGCTATAATAAAAAATATTCATGTCTTTGAATTTTTCTTTCAAATATTCTCAGTGACAAAGGAATCAAGTTTTCAGTTATCACTGACCATGGCAAATCTTTTCAGATTAGGCTATCTTCACCAAGATTCAGAAGCCACTCGTTTCCTTCACAACTTTCAGACGTGAAAGATCAAACACGATATGCCATGATCCATGAAAGCCCCACCTCTCTGAGATTGTTCAGGACGTGAAGTTCAGTGACAGCCCCGGCTGCGATGAGCAGCATTTCTCCAGCTCGTCTCCGGAGCACAAGAGCAATGCGCGGCAGATGCCTTCATATTTGCGCTTGACTCAGAGTGACTGAACAGAGCAGGACAGCATCAGCCGCAGAAGCTTGTACTGGGACTATCTTACAGAAGAGCAGAAGCGACGCGTCCGCGGAGGACTGCGTGTGAGGTAAGAGCCTCAGCTTTCTGGATGCGATTTGAAAGTTTTCAAAATTGTGTCAGATTTTAAATAATGTGTTTACTGACCGCAATGTCGCGTTTGTCTTTTATATGAGCCTACGTTTCATTTCTTATTTGTTCGTTATAAATAAAAAAACGCATCCTACAACATCAGCTGTGGATTATGATCAAAACTGTTAGTAGCCTTGGCTATTTCATGTGGATATTTCATTCTGGTTTTTATTATTTATGCTTGTTAAATAAGTAAATGCATAGGATTTGGTATTAACTTTTCGTCTCACGTGTTTGTCTGAAAGTTCAAGAGTGTTTATCGTTTTGTAAGCAATTCCTTTCAAAAAACGTTTTAGCTAAAATGGTCCAAAACTTCATCATTTCTGCGGTTTTTACCCGGATTTATGGATTTTTATTTTTCAGATCAATCTCCGTTATTGTACAAATAAAATCTGTCAATGTAATGTGGCCGAAACAAAGTGCGGTCAGCTTGGCTGTAACTTTTGAATCACTTTGATTTTGCTTAAACATTTCAAACGACAATTAATTCTTAATGTTTACAGTTTTTGTGGTTAACAAATATCTATTGGAAGATTATTGTTTAGTATGCTATACATTCATATCAGCAGGGCTTGTCTTGTTTGCGTTTATTTGTCGGACTTTTTATTATTTACAAAAATGTGTTATTATAAATTACATTTCTTTTAAGATAGGCAGGTTATATATAGATATATATTTTTTAAGGCCCATATTTTATCTACATCCTCTAGCATTCAATGAATGGGAGGAGCTTAAGCCCGGAGAAAAAAAAAAAAACTTTTATAAAGTGGTTCATTGTTTTAATTTTATGCCGTTGATTTTAACCAGAAATTGCCTTAAATAGTTTTTTTTTTCGTCAAGAAGGTCACTAGTGTTCCAAAAGATTATTATAATTTCATGAAAACGAATGAAGCCATCAATCAAGCTCTCCTGAGGCATGAAGGACACAAAAAAATCTGTAATTTATGACTGTTCAGGGCTAAAATATGTTTCTGACCGTTTCAGGGATTGACAGATGCTGCAGAAGTTGAGCTGAAAACAGCTAGAAAACACGATTTTCCTGAGCTTTGGAAAAAAGTATGTGCACCACACTGCCACAGAATATCTCAGATATTTAAACAAAATCATGATGTTTGATTAAAAATATGAATTGTATTTATTTGTAACCCCTACAAGTCTCCATTAATTGCATAAGAATGAATCTAACTTAACATAAACAGAATTACCACGTGATTCCATGTTTGCTGATTATCCCAACTCTAAAATGTAATTAAAATATACATATTTCACAATTCCATAACGGCTATGGGTGGCACCACACTGTATCGACCTCTAGCCCTATTTACCTGTCTGGTGCTGTCTTCTGTATCACTGTTCAATCAAAAGATGCATGGAGTCTGATTACCTTACAGTAATAATATATACAGGTCCATTATAGACTACTGGAAGCCAGTATATTGAACTATATTCAGGTAACAACAACTAAACAACCGAGGGCCAAACATCTAATGCTTTACGTCTGATGAGATTGTATTTAAATGATATTGCTTGATAAGTCTTCACAGACCAAGCGGCGTTTAGTCTTGCAATTTTCAGATAGACCTCCAGTATTAAATAAGGATTATAATGTAGGACAGTGTACTTGGGCCTATTTAGACCGCAGTGTACTGTGGGACTTTCTGTTCGTGACAATTATAGGTCAGAGAGGAGTCTTTAAAGAGAGCAGGATTCATTGAAGTAAGCCTGCTTTGGAAAGTGAAGACGTTTCATTTGCTTTAAAACACAACAGTTAGCCCGAGGTATATTTGGATAGATGATGGATTTGGTGTGTGATGTCCTATTCTTGTAGCCATTAGCTTACCCCTATTTTTTTCTTCTGTACTGACCCGGACAGGTCGCATAAGTCATTTTTTAAACGCATGATTAATTTCACAGTAGAGTTAACATACATATAGATGAAGTTCAATGCATCACATGAACTATGATTTAAGGCCTACATGTTAACTGTTCAGCATCATCAGTGGTCTAATAAACATAAATGGATAGTTCAACTGGTCTTTGTAATAATTAGTTTTCACTGCTTATGTCTTAAATGTTTATGCACATAAGCATATAGCTGATAAAAACTAAAATAAGAATATATATATGAAAATGGCAACAAAAGTTGCATAATATGTAGAATTACTGAAGCAGATTTGAGGTATTTTTCTTTAAAATTAAAAGAGCATTATTCTGCGTTAGCAGTTCATTTAAAGTGTATCTATCATATATATATTTTTCATATTCCTGTAATGGGATGAAGGGTCGTATGAGGTGCTCTTTGGCTATTGGGAGACAAAAGCCAGCGGGATGGGATCTAAATGAGGTTTAGGGGGCTGCAGATGGGACCCTCTTTTTCCTGTCAATTTGATTTGGTTTTTCAAAACACTTGACCTTTTGTACTAATTCTATTATCGCGGCAAAATGGAAACGTCACAATTAAGACCAATATTCCTGTTATAACTACGTGCAATGTCATCAGTATCTTTATAATAATGTAATGCCGACATTTGAAATGAAATTCTGAACAGGTTTTCTTTTGCAAAAAATAAAAATAAATAAAATAAAAAATATGGTATTTTTAATATAATTGTATTTTTTTTATAGACGGATCAATAGTGCACCTGCTATTATAAGAATGTTATTGATGAGACAGTTTGTCGGACAACGTGTCATCGGCATCAAGCGATTAGTTTTATTCTCAGTTGTGGTCGATTCAGCCTCTGTGTTACCCTCATGATGATGAAAAAATGACATGCCGACATTTGTCCCCTTTCGCTTGATTTATGAATGCGTGGAAATTGGCTCAATATGACAGGCAGTTCCAGTGTGTGACATTTGCAGAAATGATAATGCATTATTAAAAAATTACCTGACTGATCTTCACACTTAAAAGATGATTTGGTTATTTTTGCGTTAAAAACACCTCCATACTTGGAAAAAAAAGACTAAAATATTACGCTTTTAATTGTTATTTCACAGCGTCCTATCATTACCTATAATACATTTTCGTTTTAGGCTTTAATATAAACCTATTATAAAAACGCGCAATTAAATTAAGGATGTGGTGAGAAAATGTTTCGGTTTCGGCGCGTTATGCTCTGATATTTTAAAGTAACACACTTTATTTATAAAACAGCTTCTCTTCTCCTCTAAGCTGTTATACTGATGGCACACGGCTGAATCTCGGGAGTTTTTCCTCTAATTCAGAAGTGAAGTCGAGGCGCTTTGAGTGGCAGTCAGTGAGACGTCATTGGCTCTTCAGAGGGGCAGAGCCACGCCAATCACTCACAGCGCGCTCCGGCAATAAGAGCCAGTGTGTGAGGCGCTTTCTCTGCTGTTATTACCGATGCCGGACTCGATAAAGGAGCCTGTTGTGATATTGGCCGTTTATCGCGCTTGTGTTCATTAAAGTTTGCGAGCTCGTTGACCGTTTCGAAGGCAAAAGTCCAGTTTTGTGTGTGGAATAGGCTGCGACATGATTTTAATTGTGTAGCGCTTGGACATCTCCGGCAGCGCGCGGAGGTAAGACAAACGCAAACTTTTTATAGTCTCCGAGTCTGTCTAAAAATATGTGTTTGGTTTCAGGTTTAGGCTTTTTAAGTGAGATTTGTTCTCGGAGTAAAAATGGGAAAGTGTAGATACAAATACATTTTTATGGCATTTTTGTTATTATTATTATTATTTGCCTAACATCGGACTGTTATATGATATATTACCTCAACCTAAAAAAGCGACGTTTTCTGTAGGCTGAAAAAGTCGGAACATTCTACAGGAAAACTCGACAAATTTCGCTACATTGTTATTTTCTAACATAAACTGATCAAAAAACTGTAAATTAATTACGCAGCATTTAAAAGCATCACACGGTTTTTCTTTTTGCATTTTCAGACAGAAACAAAAAGTGTTCGTGCTCCAGAGTCTTTAAATAGAGCAAAATGAATCATTACATGTTGCTGGCGCGATGATTGATTTATTTTTAAATATAGGCCTATATATACTTTTTTAGTATTTAATTTGCGATCGTATTAAACACCATCTTTATTTTCTTACGTCCTTTAAACGAATTTTTATTTCGTCATTGTCATTTTTGTCTGTGAGTTTTTATTTCACCCGCGTCATATATTTTGATCTACAACCAATGTGTCTCACATGTTAAAAAAGCTTTACAGTAATTGTGCAAATTGTTTAATTCTCTCTCTCTCTCGCTCTTTTTTTGTTTTAGTGATATAAAAAAAATCTGGTTTCTATTTAATAACCACACCGCTTCTAGTAGCTTATTATTATCAGACTAACATTCTTTATGCTGTGCATAAATAAATTGAACACAAAACTGAATCTTGTTTTGTTCATTCCTTTATTTTCAGTGCTAACGTAACCTTTTAAATGTGTTTACAGACGAACACCTCCACTCATTGGTCTCTAAAGAATGGAAAAGAGTCTTCTGCCTGGACCAAGCAACATTGTGATGGCCACCCCACCGAGTTCATTCCAGCAGGAGCCGCTCACGCCTCCGAGATCCTCGCTCAAGCCCAATCAAGTTGGGCAGGTCATCCTCTACGGGGTGCCTATTGTCTCGCTGGTGATTGACAATCAGGAGCGCTTATGCCTGGCTCAGATATCCAACACCCTGTTAAAGAACTACAGCTACAACGAGATCCACAACCGGCGAGTGGCTCTGGGCATCACCTGTGTTCAGTGCACCCCGGTCCAGCTGGAGATCCTCCGGCGGGCAGGCGCTATGCCCATCTCTTCCCGCCGCTGTGGCATGATCACCAAGCGTGAGGCAGAGCGACTGTGCAAGTCTTTCCTGGGAGAGAACTCTCCGCCCAAGCTGCCAGACAACTTTGCGTTCGACGTGATGCATGAATGCGCTTGGGGCTGCCGGGGAAGTTTCATCCCAGCGCGCTACAACAGCTCCCGGGCCAAATGCATCAAGTGCTCTTACTGTAATATGTACTTCTCCCCTAACAAATTCATCTTCCACTCGCACCGCACACCCGAGGCCAAGTACACCCAGCCAGACGCTGCCAACTTCAACTCCTGGCGTCGGCACCTTAAACTGACAGACAAAGCAGCGGCGGAGGACCTGTTGTTTGCCTGGGAGGACGTAAAAGCCATGTTTAATGGAGGAAGTCGCAAGAGGGCGCTTCCGTCCTCTAACTGCTCATCCATGGGCTCCGTAAAGGCTGTGAACTCGGTTCTGCCCCACATGATTTCTCCGGATCTGGCCCAGAAGAGAGGCCGGTACGAAGATGACGATGAGTTGGACGGCAACAGCCTCTCGTCCCGAAAGGCCCCGCGCAGTTACCCGGTCATCCCGGTCCCGAGCAAAGGTTTCGGGATGTTGCAGAAGTTCCCAACGACGTCACTTTTCCCAAGCCCATACACTTTTCCAGCTTTCGGGCTTTGCCCGCAGAAGAAGGATGACAGCGAGGCGACCAATGGACAGAAGAACAGCGGCCTCTCAGGGCTCCTTTGGCCAGGCCGAAAGGACGCTTTTTATCCCCCTTTCTGCATGTTTTGGCCACCGAGGGCAACCGGGGGTATCCCGGTGCCCACTTATCTCCAACCCCAACCTAACGCCCTTTCCTCGCTCACAGAGACCCCGTCTCTCAGACAAGCCTTTCTGGATCTGTCCGAACAAGGCGATGCCGGTTCGGGTTTGGAAGCCAACCCAAGATCCGGATTGTTCGAGAGTGACTGCCCGCCCGTGACCTCTGACCTCCGCCCGGCCCCGGAGGGCTGGCTAAAACTCTTAGATGCCCCCTCGCTGCAAGCCCGCAAGGCCAGTTACCACTCCGCCTTCCGGCCGGTGGTGAAGGACGCGGAAAGCATCGCCAAGCTCCACGGCAGCCTGGAGGACTTCGGCCCGGAGCGTCACCTCTCTCCCGGCACCAGCTGCAGCTACGACAGCGGAGAGAGCGACGAGGAGCAGGAAGTGGACGTGGAGACCAAACAGGATGAGGAGCAGGAGGACTTTAGCAGCCGAGCGCCACAGACACCCCTGCACATGCGCGGGCTTCCCGAAAGCAGCTCGGGGGAACCACAGCAGGCCAAAGAACTGCCTTCCTTCCCGAGCGCTCCCGCAGAGACCTCGGCAGAGGACAAACCCGGCCTCGCTGTCAGTCCGCCCACCATCAAAGTCCCCAGCCCCGTTCACGGCTCGCTGGAGGAAAGCAGCGCGTACAGAAATGTAAATATTCCCTCCAGGCACTTTAACTAATTATTTAAATGCGGGCCATTGGCTGGCAGGGGCCATATGCGTAACAAGATTGATAGCCTGCGTTCCCTGCAGAAATGAAATATTGAGAGCTCTTTGATCCCTTCTAATAAGCCCAGTCGTGTTTTGTTTAATGGCGACATTATGTTTGCTCCCCTTTGTCACTTCTGCCTATTAGCCCTTTTAATCTTTAACCCTCTGACGCCACATTAACAGACAGAGCGACAGGGATCGAAACGGGAATTACTTTAGCAATTAGATTCACGTGTGCTGATTTTCCGTGAGGAACTCTGTACCACGACAAAGCCGAAGAAACATCAGGATCGTATATATAAAACATAACAGCGCTGTCTTGCTCAAGGCTAATCAATTCTGTGCTTTTGGCTGACTGATATATTTTGTTGTTCTATGTTCAACCTTTGGCCTGGTGTTATGAATCAGTTCTAATCAGACATCGCTGGTGTTTTATGCTTGCAGGCTCACAAGAGCAGAGACGATGGGCTGCCGGCATATGCAAGCAAAAACAAAACCACCATCTCAGGTGAGAAATAAATGTGAAGTCGATGTCGGTGCAGCATAATGGATTTGAATATCCCATGCTTTTTATATATACATGCATAACGATTATTATTCTGTCACATTAAATGCATTTTTATTTTTAGACAGGCTCTCTTTCACACACAATATATATATATATATAATTTATATAATATTGCACTTTATTCTAAGGTCCGAACCTCAACAAACTCCTAATTTTCTGTTTATTAATAATTAGTAAGGCAGTTGTTAATAGCTGTTGGATATGATTAGGGATGTAGGTTATGTAGAATATGTAAGTACTAATAATCAGCCAATAGGTTATAAATAGGCATGCTAATAAGCAACTAGTTAATGGTGAGAATTGATCCTTATACTACTATATACACAATCTATTTGATGATTAACAAAGATTGCACAATTTTACACCCTTAACTTAACATTTAATTCCTTTGTATGCGTGTATTCACATTGGATTTTTTTCTTCTTCTAGATGACAACAAAGAACAGAGCAGCTTTTTTGTCCCAGAGACAGAAACGTCGGCGCCTGAATACTGGCGGGAGAATCCAAGTAAGAACACACGCCACTTTATCTGCGCTTTACATTCGCCACTTACAGCAGCAAGAGGGCTGCCAAATAATTTGCGCGGTGCAGCTAACCCATCCCTGGAAGGATATTAGGATTAATCTAAATATAAAAGATACGGGATGGAATATACTCTCGCCGCACTCTTAAAATGGAGCAGCTCTCTCTACAATGTCATTGGGAAAATGTGTTCTGTAGGGAGCCATAACAGTTCAGCGAGACAATCAGCTCAACGGCAGGAAGGTGACAATCACCATTTGAACAATATCAGACGGAAATAATTGCCTTTTGCTTGGCAAAATCTTCCATTAGAAAGATCATAGCTTATTGCCTTTTATCTGTCAGAAAGACATTAAAAGTGTTTTATGACATCTACGGCAACATTTATATTATCTAGCCGATAATGATCTCCTCATATAACGTATAATATATTTGAAAAAATTACATGAAACAAATTAAATGAAACCACCTTTGCCTGATTGCTAAATGTCTCCGAGGGGCTACTGGGAAACGTGATTAGAACTTCTGATTTTCCAAAGAGTCTAACGGCAGTGTCTTAAAGATAGTTCTGTTTCTTGGGAGGGAAGAAAAAAAATAATCTAATTTTCCATTTATATAATGCAAACTGCCTTGGCTTTGACTATTCACGGTTAATTGACTGTCAAACGAGGTTGTTATCCTCAGGCACTGTCTGCAAATTTGCTTGTCAAATGAGACAGAGAGAGGAGGAGAGCGAGAACAAGACCGCTTTCCAAATGAGGAACGCCTTGTTCGGCTTAAGGAGGCAAGACGGGAAATGAGAAGAGAGAGAGAGAGAGAGAGAGAGAGAGAGAGAGAGAGATGGTCGAATGAGGGGAAGATTATACCAACACGTTGGATCACTTGATTTGAGCCATTTGCGAAATAGACACAAAAACACAGGCGCAGGACGTAGCGGCTCCCAAGGATTGCAATCAAAACTGTTTCGAATAATTTCCTGATTCAATAGCACAGTGACATTAACAAAATCAGCTGTTTTCACAATTTTCTGCATATTGGCCTATCGCAAGGGCTGTTTATTCCAATGCACTAATCAGAAATTTTGTTGAGCGAGTTAGATTCTTTTCAAGTATTATGTCTTCACAGTAAATATGAAGCTATATCACATTCATGATATATGAATACCATTTCCTCACCCCACAAAAATAGAACTGTATTTCACTTTGTAAGTCAAACGCTTTAGTCTGAAGTATCTTTATGTCAGACTGACATCTACTGGTTGCTGGTAGAACTGCACGACGCGTGTCAGTCTTTCATTTGGACTCTATTGAAACTGACATGAATGGATGTTATAATTTTTCTTTTTCTGCTCAGCAGACCAAAGTCAAGACACAAACTCTCCCGTATCGCTCAAGAAGGATGTTGAGAACATGGAAAAAGGTGAGATGACGAGCAAATACTTTATTAAAGAATGTATGTTTGGGAAAGAAAGAAATCGATACTTTTATTCAGCAAGGACGGATTCATTTGATTAAGAAGCGAGATTAAATAGATTGATAAAAAATGATTTGATTTGAAATATATATATTCGTTTGATCTTTATATTGATCAAAGCAGATGTTGATGATAATCAGAAATGTTTCCAAATCAGCATATTCAATTTTTAAAAACTGAGGACTGGAGTAAAGATGCTGAAAATTTAGCTTTTATCCCAGTAATAAATGACAGTACAAAATATACATATATATATATATATATATATATATATATAAGTATTATAAATTATATTTCACAATTTTACTGCATTTTTAAACAAATAGCCTTCTTTCCAAAACTTTCCAAACTCCTCCTGACCCCAAACTTTTGAACGGCATGCCGAATGCTTCAAATACATATTTTTAACTGCTCTAGATGTAATAGTTGATATTTCAGCACAGCTCAGCATCTGATCTTGATTTATCGTTTAATCTGTCCTTCAGAGGAACTCCAGAAAGTTCTCCTTGAACAGATAGATTTACGGAGGAGACTGGAGCAGGAGTTTCACGCTCTGAAAGGCAGCTCTCCGTTTCCAGTTTTCCGTAAGTGTCCTTACTTTCACCATTTAGCATGTGATATTCAGAAAACTGGCTTTATGATCTTATGGGTCATAAAATAGATGAAATGAACCTGTTTGAAAAGCACTTGCAGGCCTGTAAAAGGGTTTCTACTGTATATGAACTCAGGTGACCATCAGATGCCTTTGTTTTTGGCTCTTCTACAGATAACTTTCAAGACCAGATGAAGAGAGAACTGGCTTACAGGGAAGAAATGGTACAGCAGTTACAGATGGTAAGGAGCTTTCATCTAGAATAAGGTCATCATTTCCTATCTGATTAATTTCCTCGTGAATCATACAAATATCCCACATGCAGCCCTGCTATATTAGTAATCTGCTGTAGCAGGCTAAATCGATGTTAAAGTAGAGATGTGAGAGAAGCAGCAGACTAGCAGCAGGATCTGTCGTCTCGTAATCTTTTGTTGTCTAGAACTGGTTCAACATTGCACAGCGCTGCGGCATCAATCACTGCTGCATCTGTGTTTTAACACATGGATGATGCTGGCAGACTGCCACTGTGTGTTCTCTCGGTTCAACACCATCCGTCAAGCCAGGGGAGATCATACATGAGAGATTACAGTGTGACAGATTGAAAGCTCAACTTCTGTAATGCAGAAACTATAGATATGAATACATAATGAAGTTTGTAAGATGCTAGCTTCCTTTTGGCATCGTATCGTCAAGGTACAAGAAGACCTGCATTGCAAATGTAGTCACGACTAAACTGTATTTTTAATTTAAAGACAGAATTGCCGGCATAACGTGATTTTTTTAAAAGTAATACATGCAGTAAGAATGCTGTTTTTTAAACTTTCTGTTCATCAAAGAATTCTGAAAAAAAAAAAAAATTGTTTACACAAAAATATTAGGCGGCGCAATTGTTTTAAAAAATTATAATAACCAGAAATGATGCTGAAAATTCCATTTTTATCACATGAAAATAAAATACATTTTAAAATATATTCACATAGTAAACATTTATTTTAAATTCTAAAAATATTGTAACATTTTCCTCTTTTTTTACTGTCGATCAAATAAATAAAACAAACCAAAATCTGTCAAAAATCACTAAACTAAACTAAATCCGAACAAAATAAACTTTTCTAGAAATATGACATATGACCTAAAATGGTGGATAAGAGAAATGTTCTATTATTAATGGAGAATTAGAGTATTAACGGATTCCATGTTTTGTTTTTTTTTCACTTATTTTTAGATTCCCTATGCAAACATCATTAGAAAAGAAAAGGTCGGGACACATCTAAACAAAAGCTAAATGGTAAGTATTCATCAAAACGAGAAACATAATGTGTAGCCATTCAGTAAATTATGTTGCAGATTTATTATGAGCTTTATAATTTGTCCAAATTAAAAACAGCACAATTTTGGACGTTTTGGATTGTGTTGAGAAATCCTAGTGACTATATCAATTGTATGTTTTAGGTAAATTCGTTTTTTGCAACAAAATCAAGCTGCTCTCAACATCTTTTGACACAAAGAGGTTAAATCATCCCCATCTCTATGAGGAATCATCAAGCACAGCGGAAGCAGCCACTGACAGACCACCATCGATGGCTATCTCTCAATCAAACCAAAAGGCATCAGTGTACTGACCGATACACAGTACAGTTCAATGCATCTACCAATGATTTAGAGTTCATTTGACGTATTTTCTGTACAGTAACCCCACTTTGATTATTTATTAACTTATTTAAGTTTATTTCTTACCCATGCATTCACTGGTTTATTGATAACAGCAAACTGTACAATATTAGCTATAGGTTGTAAATGTACAAAAGGAGGTTGTGGAGGGACCGGATTGTTCTGAAGGCTGCTGTGGCCGATGTCTAAGAGCAATCTGAAAGCCTGTACACTTTTCATGTTTTGCCTGTTTAAATACAACAGTGACCTAAACACAAGTTTAAAAATGTTATTATTAACTGTTCATGCAAATGTATTTAAATATGTTCTTGTAGTTTCTCTACTATTTATGTGGATAATTAAAAGTCTATAATATGAAAAAGACTTTATTTATTTATTTTTGAAAGTGGCACTTTGAGAAACACAAGCATGAATGCAATTTGGAACTGAAGAAAAAAGTTTGTGATATTAAATATATAAAACAGACATTTTGTGTGCATTTTTAGGGTTGACACTGATTGTGTATATCAAATATATTACACCTGCTATTTAATTATTACGGATGAAATATATAATTCAGTTACTATAGCCTGTTCGTTTTGTTATTCATTTCGTTGTCCTGCAAATTATAGTGTTTTATTTTAATAGTGTTTAAATTCAGAAATATATTATCGTACATGAAATAAAACAGGTCGTTTATCTATAAAGTCGCGAAAGTACGAAATTATGTGCAATGGTCAACGAGTACATTTTCAGTGACACGTGATTCATTTGGTTGGTTCAATGCATGGTTAAATTCGAAATATAATAACGTTACAGCTATTTAATAATTAAACAGAGCGGTATTTTGCTCTTGTATTTTTACTCTCGTTGTCAATCAAAACATCTAACGTCGCGCTTGTGACGTAAGCACGCGCGACGCAAGATCTACGTCAGCACAGTATTGCCAACATGGCGTTTACCCTGTACGCGCTGATTCAAACTGCGATATTATTCACTAATGCCATCGCAGTTCTCCACGAAGAGAGGTTTCTCAGTAAAAGTAAGTCCTTGGGATTGTATTTTATTCTGAAGGGTGACGCTAACTTGTGATGAAAGCAGGATTGCTTGCCTGGAGTTGACGTCTTCTTAATATGAAGTAGACTACAGAAATATGAATATGATGAACGCTAACACTAGCGATCATGACATGCTTTGTTTTTATAATGACCGTGGTTGTTCTTGAATGATTATTAGTAGTTATTAATAGAATTGCATGTTTGCTGTTGTTTTGCCAGTCTATTATATATCACTCCACCAGTAAGTTAGCATACTGTCAATGGGCCGACCTATAAATCAGTATATTTGAAATAAAAAACAAGTTTTCACATTTTTGCTTGAAAGGGGTTGCAGAGCAAAATAACGAACAGTAATATTTTTAAGCAAAAATAAATGAGATTTTAGTAAAAAAAACAGTGAATATATCTGATTGCACTGGACAAAAAGAACGAATGAAGCAAGTATCTCTTCTTTAGTCTTAAATAATACAGATCAGCTGGGAGTATCAGCATTTTGCAAGTAAGTTGGACAGACATTATGCTTAATTGTGTCCTTTGATTTTGTTACAGGTGCTTTTTTTCAGGGGTTAACCACACTCTTTTTTTGGGTTGTGTAAACTATATAATTCTTTAACCTTCGATGATAAAGATATACATCCTAATATGGACGAATATAGTCATTATAGCAAGATATTTGGCTCTGGAACTAACAAACACGCTATTTTTCCAGTCGGCTGGGGAGCACAAAGTACTGAAGGATTTGGAGATGAACCCGGGATTAAAGCTCAACTTCTGAACCTCATTCGCTCCGTCAGGACTGTCATGAGAGGTTTGTTGTTTTGTACAGAGTTAATACTGATGTCTACTCATTCCTATGTTTACTTATTCTGAGAGTCATTAATAGAGATACTAACGTACCTGTAATGCTTTCTAGATTTGCGCTGATCACAAAAAAATTGATGTAATATCAGAAATTGTTTTATATGAACGTGTTTTCTCTTCTCCTCCCACAGTACCTCTGATAGCGGTAAATTCAGTGTGTATCGTCTTATTATTACTGTTTGGATGAAGAAGGAATTGATGGATTGTGGTGGATCAGGATCTAACGAGGAACACAGTGAATGTGGCAAAGGACTGTTTTTGTATCATGATTTACTAGAAGTACTCTGGTAGTTTTATATGAAACAAAATACCACTTTTTTTTTTTTCTTCTCTCAGAAGCTCCTGCATCTGTATTTATTGTTTGTGTCCAGTAAAGTGTCGCTTCCATGTTTATCCTGTGTTTCTTAAAATAAGCAAGAATAAAATCAGTCAAAGCCATACTTACACCCGAAATATTTCCCTAAAGCTAATCTTACGCCATTTTAAAGACAGCTTGCAAAGTATAAGTTGGGTTTAATATATTTGAAAGCATTGGAATACAGATGTGGTTAATAACGTGTTATGACATCGAGCTTTAATATGGGTTTGAAAACTTACGAGCCAGTCATTTCACATTTCAGGTTTTAATAAAGTTGTCTTTTCATCTGTTAATGTTGGAGATTGTCCTGCTTTACACCTCTATGCCTCCCAGTCAGTGTTTATTCAGTCAGTTTATGACTTTTGACACGAGTGATTAGAAGCATATGGAGTCCATTAACAACTCTAGATTACTCCATCAGGATTACACCACCTTTTTATTAACAGTAGCCCAGACCACGGATAAAACCCTGAATTACAACCATATGTCCAGAGCAGCGATTAAAGCCTAACCCTTTTATAATCTATGCTTAATGGTTATTACCGAAGATGATGTGTCTATACTTCTCCAATCCTAGGATTTATATCATGGCACGGAAAAATAGTGTTTGGAAGCGAAGTTATGCTCCTCGTTAGCCTGAAAATGGAGATCTGTCAGGATATTTCTCATTTATTGTATTGTTATTGTGACTAACCATGAAGGCAAAGCGTAAACCAGCAGCAACAAACATTGTAATATTAGTGAAAGAGATATGAATCGATGTTCTAAATGCTATTTAATCTGCCATTAAAGTATCCAACATATGTTTTTTTTATTCATCGAGTTAATCATCTGACATATACAACCCTCTTAAATGATTATAAACTGCGAGGGTGGAGAAAATCCAGTGTGCTCTTAGACTAAATAAATGAAATACATCTAACATATTAAAATAATAAAAAAAATACAAATAAAAAACAGTGCTTTTCGACAGGCGTTTCTTAGGACTGCTAAATGACAAGGACCCTAGTAGGAAGTAAGTAGTTTATATTAATTTAATAACGACTCATCAATGCTTTAACAGTGCTCGTTTACCTATTCTTATTAGCTTAAAATACAAATACGCAAATCGTTTGGAAGCGACTGAGCATGTTCTGTTTTTGTAGTTTTACGAAGCACAGTCCTTAACTGTCACGTTACTCCATTTACATCCTTTAGTTCGTCGTATTATTGCATGATTATTGAGTGATTTCATGCAATCTGCTTTACCTTTTCTAAAGCTCTTGTTGTTTGGCAACTCGTTTTAAATAAACGTAGGATTCCCAAATCCTTAAAACGATGTCAAACACAGATGATGAGATGAAATGTTGTTTTGGAGGATGACACGATCATTGTGTTTAATAAGAGCATTAATTGCACGCTCAGAACTGACAATATGATCCCCAAAATCCTAAATCTGATGTACTTTAAATGTCCTTTTTTTTTGCTCATTCAACCAGGCAAAGTCGAATATTAATATATATGTACAGTGGCAGCTCCAGGATTGTTTTGTTAACAATACAGAAATATAGAGAAAGTAATGAACGCCTAAACTTTTGGTTTTTAGCATTTGTTTTACATGCATCAGCTTCGAAAAAAGCATATTTATGTTGTTATTTTACAATAACGCTGTTATTAATAATATACTAATGCCAACTGCCAAATATGACAGGTACAATATAATGTAATTGAATGACTATAGCCTAGAAAATAGAGAAATATGTTTTTGTTTGTTTGTTTTTAATTCAATAAAATTGATTTGCATGGAATCAAGTTATAATAGCTAGAGATAAGCTTAATAATCTACCTATTAGTGCTGTTAAACGATTAAACTATTCGCATCTAAAATAAAGGTATGTATACACATGCATATATATATATACACAAATACAGTATATATGAAAAAATTATTTACTTGTATATACATTTATACATATATGTTTTGTATTCTGTGTAAATGTATTTAATATATAAGCATTTTTTTAAATGCATGTGTTTGTATTTATAAATAGACAATACAAATTCACTGTATATTATGTAAAAAAAAAAAATATTTTGGATGGGAATAATCATTTGACAGCACTACTATCTATCTAATAAATAAAAAGATGTATTGTGTGTGTGTATGGGTTTCAGTGATGGCGTCTCGTCGCACACTGAAAGCGGTTCTGGTTGATCTGAGTGGAACTCTTCATATCGAGGATGCTGCAGTTCCTGGGGCGCAGGAGGCTTTAGCCCGGTCGGTTTGTTGAAATATCAGCCATTTGTGATTACTGGATACAGTTTTTATTTCTTAATTTATTTATTTTCTTAAATAAATGTGTTCACATAGATACAGTTCTGTCTGATTAAATAGGCTATTTTATGAAATATAAAAATAGTATTGACAGATTTCACAAATCGAATCGATTATCCATTCAGTTTTGATTCAAACTCAACTCTTTTGAATGCATATCAGGTAAAGCACGTCACAATGCTGCAAATTGTACATGAAAGCTTAGTCAGTTGCTGAGTAAAATGGTTAATTTTGTGCTGTAACTAGTAGTGAAGAGGGAGGGATGATTGGTTAACTGCGACCCGTGCTACCATTTAAACTCATACCATTTCAGAGATCTGCAATGTTACAACAGCATCAAAACAGTGTGTATTGTTGGAATGTTTTGATGAAAACGGACATTCTCAAATCGATAGCTTCATATCAAAATAAAACAAAGCACAACGTTTATTGCGATTAATGGATATAATAATGTTTCTTGAAGTTTTGCTCGTGCTTCAACAGCATAGACTAAAAGACTGATCTCTGAATTTTGGTTCATCAACATGAAAATCGGTTGAAAACAAAGAAATCCGTTAAAATAAATGAATTACTATGATGCTGTATCAACAAATGGGTATTATTTCAAACACTGCTTAAAGACCTGATATCAGCAGAGCAAATCTAAAAATGACCATTTAATTTCAGAGCCGGTTGTAATGATATTTAATGTTTGGGATTGCATAGAAACTAATTAGACAAGTACTTGTCCAGATTAAGACAGGCTCCAGTCGCTGTAAAATTTGTGACCAACACCACAAAGGAATGTAAGAGGACCCTGTTTGAGCGACTGCGTCGGTTAAACTTTGACATCCAGGAGCAGGAGATCTTCACATCACTCACCGCAGCCCGTAATCTACTGGAGCAGAGAGCAGTGCGCCCCCTACTGCTAGTGGAGGATAGTGCTCTGGAGGACTTCACAGGTCAGCATCCTGTTCGTTTATACTAAGTGAGATCGGACTTAACATTTAGAGCCACCAGTTAACAGCCATGATACATCCTAGCGTTAAAGTAATAAGTAAAGCACTGACATAACTAAACAACAATAAAAAATAAAAAAATGCACAAATGCACAAATCTATTTAAGAAAAGACAACTTGTTGATCTCATACTTTACATACTGCAGGTTTGGAAACTTCAGATCCTAACGCTGTTGTGATTGGATTAGCACCTGACCACTTCAACTATCAGAAACTCAATAAAGCCTTCCGGTAAACAATTTTGAAAGAAATTTATAGACCATTAAAGCAACTTTGAAATGTTTGAGTTCTCTGACTGAGTGGTTGAAATACTACTGCTAATATCGTCAGACTCATTTCGTCAGACTCGTTTTAGATGGTGCCCCCCTCATTGCCATCCATAAAGCACGATACTATAAAAGGAATGACGGACTGGCTTTGGGACCCGGTCCGTTTGTGACGGGTCTTGAGTACGCGACTGACACCCAGGCCACAGTGGTGGGTAAACCAGAGAAAGCCTTCTTCCTGGAAGCTTTACGAGACCTGAACTGCTCACCGGAGGAGGCTGTGATGATAGGGGATGTGAGTATGAATATGCATAGGACTATAATATTTTGGTCTGTCAGATAGGTAGATTATGTTTTACACGTATATAATATTATTAGGTGCCTATACATCATGGTAAGTTTTATTAGTAGTAAGCCTGTGGAGAACATTTCTGGGTCATGTTTCAAAATCAAATCAAATAAAATTCAATGAATCCATAAACTTAGGCCTATTATCAAAATGCAAAAATCGTATTTTTTGTTTTATTGTTAAAAATACAAGAGGATCGTTTCTTTTTGAAATTCAAGATGGAATGTGTGACTGAATTAGTTTGCCTTAAAATGTAACCTGTCATCAACCAAACTGTTATCGCACAGGATGCCAGAGATGATGTTGGCGGGGCACAGAAAGCAGGAATGCTAGGAATATTAGTGAAAACTGGTAGGCCTCAGTTTTAATATGCAATTGTGTTTTTATAATGTAGTTTTTTATCTGCATACTAGTAAACTTCTTTTCATTTGTTTGCAGGTAAATACAGATCTGGTGATGAAGGTAAAATTGACCCACCACCTCACCTGACGTGTGACAGCTTTCCAGAGGCTATCAGTCATATACTTGAAAATCTCTTAGGATCTAAATGACCAGAAAACCGGCAAAAAAAAAAAGAGTAATATTGGTACTGTGAAGCTTGATTATTATTTAACCGTCCCTTATACCGATGTTGCACTTCCTATGCATTTATTCTGATGTACCTTAAATAAAACAAAATCAAAACTGTGAAAACAAACTGTAGTTTCAAATAGTTTTTAATATTTGCTTTAGAAAGTTTTTCTAGTGAGAAACACGGCAAGAGTAGGTAGTAGTGCAGTAAAAAAAAAAATAGTTGGTTGCTGTAATAATAGTCCATGCATTATGCTGAGATCATGTGTCAGACAGACTCGTACTCTTTCTCCCAGGCTGAGTATCTATCCATCAGACATCTGGCTGACGGTTTGGTGTGAGCAATCACCTCCAGGAAATCTGCTGTGGTCACAGTTTCTAGTTCAATAACCGGCATATTGGACTGACCTGTGAAGATACATGGTGTAATGGAGACTGTGAATTGTGGGCAAAACAAGATTTCGTGATGAAACAGCAGTTTAATGTCGTTCACAGCACGACGTGGCATATTTCTTACCTTCAATGTGATTTTCAAGGGCGTCAAAGATTTTTCGCACAGGTCTCATAGCGGCCTCCTTACACACCAGCCTGATATCTGACCCAGAGTAACCTCCTGTCTTCTGAAATATCAGGACATCAACATATACAGACAATTGTCTCAATAGTACAGTCTATCTATCTATCTTATCTACAAACCAAATTCTGGAAAAATTATTAAAATTTGAATGAAACGCAAACTAAATGACTTTCTGATCACATGAGCCACTAATTTATTCACAGTAGAACATAGAGAATCTAGTAACTAGTTCATTCACATCCGTTCTGTAACATTAGCTATAAAAGAGATATTAGTCTTAGAGAAGCAGAGTCTCTCAGAAGTGAAGATGGGCGGAGCCTCTCCAATCTGTGGAAGAGTGTGTAAAATGGTTTTTAAAAACAATGTTCCTCAACGTCGAATTGCAAAAGCTTTGCAAATCTAATCATCTGCAGTGCATAACATCATCAAAAGATTCAGAGAAACTGAAAACTTCAACAAGGCCTCTTTGTTGGACGCCCGTGGTCTTCAGGCCCTCAGGCGACATTCTGTCATTGACATTACTAAATGGGCTCAGGAATACTTCCAGAAACCCCAGTTAGTAAACACAATCCACTGAGCGATCTGCAGATGCCAGCTAAAGCTCTTTTATGCAAAAAGGATGCCATATGTGAACATGTTCCAGAAGGGCTTTTGTGTCCTGTGGGCCAAGACTCAACATTTGCTATGCTATCTGTGTTCTATTGTGAATAAAATTTTCGAAATTCTTTTGGTTTTTCTTTTGGTTTAAAAAAAACAAAAAAAAAACATCTCCCAACATTTTCGGGAATCGGGCCTGCCTATCTATTTATCTACACACATGGTTTCTCTCACCTGTGCCAGTGAGTCATAGTCCAGCTCTGTCCTTAGTTCCACCCCACCTGTGTTACTAACTGGAGGCAGCCAATGACTGATCATGGCTTGTCTGGCAGGGGCAGATGGGAGACCCACCAGTATCCGCTTCTCCAGTCTTCTCAGCATGGCATGGTCCAACTCCCTGAAGACAAATTAGAAAGATTTAAAAGAAAGCTATAAAAAAAGAAAACAATTATATTGTTTCCTCGCAAGCACTCCTCACCAAGGTAAGTTTGAAGCAGCAAGCACAAACACAAGATCGCTTGATCGTGCAAGTCCATCCATCTGAACTAGTAACTCCGTCTTCATCCTTCTACTGCCCTCGTGATCACCTCTTAAAGAGATGTAACGAGCGATACAGAAATGGTGTAATTTAATAGTAATGGAGGGATTGTGTACTAGGAGTGAGATCTTAGGTTGTTTTATAATCTTACTATCAGTGAATGTTACTGGCTCATGCTCACCCTTGGCCAACCCCTCGCTGGCTCATCACTGATTCCAGCTCATCCAAGAAAATGGTGGATGGAGCGTGATATCTTGCCAGCTCAAACAAAACCTGTAGAGAATCATAACATGAGGAAAATCAACGTTTCGTTGAGCACAGCCTTTCCCCCACACATCGCATAAAACAATAAAATAACAGATCTGACAAAATAATGTCTCTTCTGACCCGAACCAGCTTCTCAGAATCTCCCCTCCATTTGCTGACAATACTGGATGCAGAGATGTTGAAGAATGTTGTGTTGCACTCTGTGGCTACAGCTTTGGCCAGCATCGTCTTTCCTGTGCCTGATTTTTGAGGAGCAGTCACGCAAAAATATATTATATTTTATATTAAGGGATTGAATATGCATATTTTCAAAAACTGGATTAACACAAACATGAAACAGAAAGGTCAGACCTGGTGGTCCATAAAGGAGTAAACCCTTCCATGGTGAAAGAATTCCAGTGAACAGCTGCGGATACTGAAAAAAAGAAGGTAGGTGGATAGTGGTTAGAACTAAATGGTTGCATAGGTGGTTGTTGGGGTGTTCATCGGCTAACTACCATGTTCTGGCTGGTTACTAGGGTGTTGCTAAGGCTTTCTGAGTGTCTGTAAGTTGTTGTGCTTTACTATCTTATGCTTGTTAGCTAGTGGTTGCTAAAGTGCTCTGAATGGTTGTTATTTGGCTACTGAGGTGTTATAAGGAAGATTTCACAAATATATCAATCGATATTGTTTGTTGACTTCATGCTAAGGTGAATAACAAAAGCTAATATTTCCATCAACCAATTACGGTAACTGTCAGACACTACTTTATATAATATGCGAAAAGGTCCAAGTATTGACAAAAGCCAGCCTCAAAATGTCCTTTAGCATAATGTGATGTAATTATATTCTTCATACAATTTTTACTTTATGTGCTACAAGCAAAAATAAGCTGTGCAAGCAGGACTTCCAGGTAATTCTGGCTCCTTCACCACATGATAGAGCCGGGGGAAGACAAATAACGTTTGCATTTCCTGTTTGTCAGGAGCATATTGTGGATTTGTAGTCATCAGCAGGGAGGCCAGAGATGAGGCGGAGATGTGAGCGGTCAGATTGGATGGTATTCAGGTATAGATTTCATGTCATCTTAAGAAATAACCCTGAGCCCGGCTTTCCTCTAGCTGTTAGTGGAGATGTATTCAGAATCGAAGGAAGGCGGCAGCTTGAGAAATACCAAAGTGTTTAGCAGCCAAGCACCTTAATGGGGTAGACGACAGCTTCTTTGACTAATCGCTTGGCAGCCTCCAGGCCTATAATGTCGTCCCAGCGCACGTTGGGGTTGTGTAAATAGATATCCTTTATGGAGAGACAGGAGAGAAAGATGAAATGGAGTGCTTCAATAACACATGTTTCAGCTCGTGTATGTATCAGCACGCACACACACACACACACACAATGATACTGGGGTGTGTCACACTATATTATAAAACAGACTGTATGCTGCTCTCTAGTGTTGGGATGGCACAGTATTTTTCATTATCAGAAATGTATCTGATTTGTAGTATTTATGTCCTATGAAAATAACATATTGTATAAATGTGTCAAACGTCAAAATCAAATAAATGAAGATTAAACTTATTTTAGACCAAATGCGATCTTTTGTGTTGTCACATAATTTTTTATCAATAGTGAAAAAAATCAAATAAAAAAGTGTGGTGCTTTTTGTTGATTTTAAAGTAAAAATAGAAATAGATTATTGGACTACATCCTACAATGCTTCAATGCATGAAACAAAAAACAATTTGCAAAAACAGATGACTAAGTTTTTGACAATTCTCAAAAATAAGGTTTTTTTACATTGTGCAGTTGGGCTTTTTCGACTAGGTAAAAAAAAACAGCTAACCAACACAATAAAATACAATAATATAAAGTATATATAAATACAAACACATGCATGTATATATTTAATGAAAATATGTTATGTGTATATATTAAATATATTTAGATATAATATCAAATAGAAGAAAATAAATATATAAATGCATGTAAATACTTTCAAAATATATACTGTACGTGTATACATAACATAATAAATAAACACATCATAAACATACAGTATATTATGTAAATAAAGACTTTTACTTTGGATGTGATTAATCATTTGACAGCACTGATATATATATATATATATATATATAAACTGCCACACCACGAATGAAGTAATTCCATAAACATCGACTTACTCTGCTAATAACCGCTGCAAGTTCCCTCATGTCACTGTTCATCCCAATGAAGGCACTTATGGGCTTCAGCAAACGCTCCTATCAGACCAAAGGAGGAGATGATGTTTCAGAATCATTTTTTTGTCACAGCAGCCTTTAACAGAGTTTGGAGCAAACACAGCTGACCTACTGAGAAATCAGTGCAGGGCAGGACAGAGCCGTTAATAGCACCTTTAACTGCATCAGAAATCAGACTCCTGTAATCAACCTGAAAGAATAAGTCATATGGGTTTTAAACTGAAGGCGAGTACAGTACATGATGAGCAAACATTCTTTTTAAAGGCAAATAATAAAACAAAAACAATCCTTAACAAAAGAAAGACCTTTCTCATATGTGTTTCCTCTTCTGCCCCATTCCTGATGAGAGGAGACACATTCAGACCGAACCCTGAAGCATCCGCAGATGTCAGCTGCTCTCCTTCCTAAACACATCATGCAAAGTGACTTTTTATGGTTTATAGAGTATAGTTTGTTCGAACAAAAAATGACGTTTGCAGACTTACACTGGATTTGCTGATGTCTCTTCCTGTTAGTTTTGGTTCAGGCTTTTTTACAGAGTTTCTAGATGGAGGTCGCTGGATGGAGTTGATTCTTGGGAGTGTGTGACTCGATGATGACGTCCTTTCACAAATGTGAATAAAAATGGTGAATAAAAACAATATTATACTGAGTTTTTGGATGCGCTTGTGATACATACCTTCTTTTACCACAGCTCTTTACAAATCGACTGTCTCCTATAAAGAAAAATAACACAACATAATAACTTTTATTAATAGTATTTACAAGTATTATTGCACTACTATTGCTTAACAATTCATTTTTTAATATACATGCACAGACACACACACGTTTTTTTAAACAATTAAAAATAATACAACAGTATTTATAAAGTTTTAAAGAAGCTAAGAGTAAAATCTCACCTTGTTCTGTCAGTTTCTTCGTCAGTTTGGGATATTTCTGAAACTTTATTAAATAATAACTCTCATATTCCATAAGGACAGTTTCCAGGTCAACATTGTCACACACGTCAAAACGGCATAAAGCAAAACTGCTTTCTTTCTCTAAGGCTTTAGCTGAATCCACATACCTGTGCAGTCAAAAAATCAATCTTTTCTTTAATTTACAGTAATTTGGTGTTCATTAAGCACTGTATTTGAGCTCTTACCCCTCCTCCATTAAATGATGATAAATCAAAACCAGCAAATTTCTCCTGCGCGTTTCTGTTCTTAGTTCCTCCTAAGAAAAGAAATTCATAAGACGTTTATTTAAAATTCCACCAACAAACTAAATGTGTCACGACTTTAACATGGCTACTTGCAGCAACTGTGGTACTAGTAGACTATTGTGAAAATATTAGCTGATACCAAAACTGATACATTTGAGCTGTAACAGTCAGTTATTAGAACTGTTGAATATTTGTAATAAGCTCCAGAGTTTCCATTAGATGGCGCCAAATCTTACATCAAAGGGAGACCGCATGACGGGTTGCTATGGCAACACAGAACTCAATGACTGTAAACAAGCGTATTTAGTAAAATAGCATCCGAAAGGCTTTGTAAAAATGATAAAAAAGGCCCTCGACCCAATTTATCTCACGATATTTATGCATATTTGCACACTTTCCTCTATACACCGAGTTACACGAATATTTACTCATTGCAGTTTATCGCGTGGAATCATAGAGAACAAAGTTTAACACGACAGCTACAGCTACAGCTTGACTTCAGCTCTCACCGCCTCTCTGGCCTGATTAGCTGTCCTCATGGCTTGATAAGAGAGATCCATGCTGCTGTGAACACACACACACACACTCACACACACAGCAGCGAGCTGAAATCAATGAGAGCGCACGCGCGTGTGACGCTGCCACAGCACGAACAACTACATTGTGATTATAATACAAAACATTACAATCAAAACATTTGGAATAATTCTCACCAAGACTGCACAAAACATCCAGTATAATTTGTATCTTGTCCCGCCACAATTCATGATTTGAAAAGTGTTATAAGAGCTACATTTTCAGCATCATTTCTGCAGTTTTCGGTGTCACATGACCATTCAGAAATCAATATTATGTTATTCTGATTAATTATTGATGCTAATGATCAATAATAATTATTATCAATGTAAAATAGCAATTCTAATAAAATAAAAACATTTTGCAGATGTAAATTAAAAGCTAAAACAAAATATATTTATTTAAAAAAAAAAATACTTTTTTGTCACATTTCTTACACAATTGAAGAAATTGAAGAAAACAAAACTGTACTAATTAATAGGTTTATTCTGGAGCGACTGCAGGCTGAACAGGAGACAGATCAGTTTTGAACAATGTATATTATGAAAAATAAAGAAACAATTAATATTCACAGTATATTAAAGGTGCAAAGAGTGTGATCTGGAAATACAGAAAACTAGCTTTTAAATTATTTTACTTTTGCCTCACCTCGTAATAACAGTTTCTGGACAGTACTGAGCTGCTAAAACATCTTGCCACATTCAAACACAAACACTGGACCACAAACAGGGTGTTGACCAAAAATGTGTTTCACCTTTAGAAAAGACATTTGATAAACTCTTTGTTCAGTATGGAAAATAAAACTTTAATCGTTGGAAAAGTGATTACATTAAGTGCTTTCCATACATCCAATTCAACGAGTCGTTGGTTTTCCATTAGCTAAGGGACGCATGTGTCTTTCAGAGGACGTCGGTGTCAGTGAGGAAAGTGCTAGCCTCCAAGATCATGCTCTTTACATAAACACGTACAGTATAAAACAGAGTTAGAAAGTCCTGGGTGCTGAAGACGGTGTCGGCCAGGGCGAAGCCCAGCGTGGAGGGAATGAATCCTCGGCCGTACTCCACCATCCATGTCCCGGCGCTCCACTGCACGGACGTGGCTTCCCCCGCCGTGTGCACGATAGTTTCTCCTGCCACAACAAACACAGGCTTCTGAGAGAGAGCACCGCTAGACTGAAGTGTGTGTTGGTGAGGTGTGTGCAGTTGTTGTACCTGGATAGTAAGTCTCGCTTTTAGTGGTTCCTTCTTTCCATTGCCTGAACGTTCCGGAAATGATAGTGTCTGAGATTTCTGCCCAGTAACGACCTGAAGGAGAGGCAAATATAAAAGGAATGTGAAAATACAAGTTTTTTAGTTTTCACTTTTAGTTCACACACACACATACGTACATATTATATATATTAGCATTTGGATATCAATATTTCTATGTAACTTCTGTTTTACTTTAGTTGATTTTTTTAATCATTTAAATCAAAATGGACTTTTTCCAATTAATGTACAGGCAACATTTTTAAACTTTCGTTTACGTTTTTACGTTTTTGACCTAATATCAATATTTTACAGATCGATTTCACGTTATACACACAACTGAAACTGTCAATAAATTACTCAAATAAAAAAAAGAAATTACAAATATAGTTTTACAGTACTGGTAATTTAATTTTAGTTAGAAGTCACGGCAAAACCCCACTAACAAAATTGTGAATACAGAAAATTTGACAATTGGGCCCGGTTTCACAGAAAGGGTTTAGCCTAAGCCAGGATTAAACCATAGTTCAAATAGGATATTTAAGTCATTTTTATAAACATACCCTAATACAAAAACATTACTTGTGTAAATCTTAAGGCTACACAAAGACACCTATACATTTTAAGATCAGTGCAAGTTTTGTTCAGTTAAAACCAGAGGTTGGTGTTATTATTTAATCTCAAAATGCATATTGATTTTTCTTTTCTTTTTTTTTTGCAATTCCCATTAGATTATCAAAACAGCAATACATTACTTTAACAGCAATAGAGTAATAAATTATATATGAATTTATCCATTCTCAATAATATTGCTATACACAATTGTTTGGTTCATTCAAATTGAGTGCTTAACTTAAAAATAAAGTCATTTTATCCAACAGCAGTCTTTTTTTTTGTATCGTTATATATCCTTATATATATTTTAAATCTTTTTTCTTTTTTTATATATAGACAAACATGCCCTGGAGATGTTCTTGACCCACCTGAATGTCCGCCTGTGTCAACAGCTGTCCCAAACAGCAGCACATACTCTGTGAGAGAAGCGTGCAGCAGACACATGGAGCCCATCCAGCCGCCCGCATTCACAAACACCCACTGCAGGTCCTCATCGGGCAGGATGTGACCCGGATACCTCTTCCTCAGCTCCACCACCACCTTAGAGAAAGCCTGCTCGTGGTCCTGGCCTAAGACACACAAACACACAACAAACATCTGGTTTCATTTGATTTAAACATATGTCCGAGAAGTGACATGTTAGAAAGAATCAATGCTGTTATTAGATGTCATTTGCACAAAACACACTTTAAACAACTCTTTCTGTATTGCTAGGAAGTGTATCATTTGAAATGTGTGTTAAAAATGAGAAGAGAGGAACCAATTGCTTAGCAGCAGATGTAACTTCCCAACAGAAAAGTGTCTTTACTCACCTGCATACTGTCTTGCTAACTTGGCAACCTCTTCTTTTGTAAAGACATATTGTTTATTTGCCATCCAATATCTTATAAACTGAACTGACAACACCAGAAACCCGAGCACCACCACCGTTTTTAGAATAAAACGTATTACAGACATCGTAAACCGGGCACAAACGACAGTTTAAAAGTTAATCGCTGTCCAAGATTGCAAAAGGCATTAAACAGACTTCATTCAGACACACAGCATGGCATACATGAAAGGTGACGGGCGGTGACGTGAGGTGACGTCACGCCGGTTGCAACCAATCGGCTGCCACAAACGGCGAGGTCTAATCCAATGAAATCACAGAGAAAGCTACACGGAAGAAGGCGGTGCATCTTTACCATCAACAAGCCACCATTTCACGCAGAATAAACAAAGCAGCTTTTATCGATACAATGAAACGCATGCAATAAATGAGTGTATTTATGTATGTGGTGTCATTTGTGTTCTCGGGGAGCCTGTGAACAGTACCAGCACTGATCGGTTTATTCATCTTTAGAAGCGAAATACTGCGTTTTATTTGCGCAGGACTGTTCACTTGAGGGTATTTAGGAGGAAGATCAAATGAACGCTTGAAACTCTAGAAAGAAACAATCAACGTATTCATGTTAAATAAAACTGTGACAGGTGATCGGGTATATTACGTAACCACAGCGGATTTTAATGAGCAGTAAGCGGTAAGATGGATAGTGTCAGTAAACCCACGTTTGATCCTAAAGGTGAGAAATGGTTTTACATGTTGACACTTATACATATTTGTATATCTAAGCTTTGAGCTGTGCATGATTCACCGACACATCTAGATGTCATGCAATGACCTATTTTTCTGTAATACTGAAAAATGGTTTGAATCCACTGAAAATTGTACGCTTGCTAGATGAATCACGTGACGGCTGGCTGTGAAGCGGATCATGTGACTTATCTAGCGGTGGGAATTCCGAGTCATTTTTAGAATCGGTTCGTTTGGACAGTTTATGTCAATGAACCGACTCAAACGGTTCTTACTCATTTCCCCAAAGTACCCTTTGCAAAATCATTTTTAGGTAAAACACATTATTAGATGTTTTTATGCATGCTGTTGTTTATCACAATGCTTTAAAACTGGAATTTTATGATAGTTAAGTTTGCTTAAACTGTTAAACTCTTATAATTTAAAAAAAAACTTACAAGTGCTTTGGAAAATCTGTTTGTTTAAAAGATTATTTGTTGTTGATTACATTCTGCTGTTACCTTTCAAATAAATCTAATATTGTCCTTGAATTTGTTTCAGAGCACCAGCATTTAAGGTACAATCCCCTGCGGGACTCCTGGGTTCTGGTCTCGGCTCATCGGATGAAGCGTCCGTGGAAAGGACAGGTGGAGAAACCTCCAGAGGACAACATCCCACGACATGACCCGAACAACCCCCTCTGTCCCGGCAGCGTGAGAGCTAATGGCGAGGTGAACGAAATCCAACGAAAATGTTGCTGAGGTGTCCTTACAAAAAGTTAGACAGTAAAAAGCTCTGTTGCTTCTGTAACATTATCTCACGGACAGATTAATACATGCTGCTGCTGCTTCTTCTTCTTTTTTATGCCATGTTATTGCACTGTAATAAAGTCACCTCAGTTTTGAGATCTAACATTATCTGTATGTCAAGATTATTCTACAGTGTGTGCGTGTGTATGTAATTTTTTTAACTGATTTTTATTGTCCACAGAAAAAAAAAGTAATTGACATGCACATATATCAAATATGCTACACAGCATTATGGATTTTTGACTAAGTAATAATGTTGCAATTTTGCTACCATTTCTAGTGGCCTAATGTTATGTTTCCTATTTATTTATTCAAATCACATTTGTCATTTAATACGTAATAAGACCCCATGGTGCTCCAGGATAATGATCAGGTCCTATATTAACATGCATGGATGTCAATGAACACCTTCTTTTTTTATACCCAGACTGAACCCAGGATATGCACTGCAGGATACATCACTGCAGTACCATTTCCAATTCATTTGCATGCCCTATTATCAAGTATCAAGTTATCAGATTGTAGTAAAATGGTCCATTTACGGGATTTTAAACATTCATGAGCTCGTAAGCTGTGCACACATCTGGCTCAGCCTGCAGCATTATAGGAGTTTTTTTTTTTTTACAAACACAGATGAAACTGTCCTCTCTGTGGAAAGTGATGTGTCTGCATTCTCTGACTAAGCAATACGGTGATATCCTTTTCCTCGACTGTCCATTTCTCTCCATCTGCCCGTGTGAGTTATACAGCAATGTATAGTGGCGCAGTTTATTTAAGCCTGACAAATGTTCTTGGCTGACTCTCTCATTCCTAGACATTATTATTTAATGATTAATTAAACAGAGAAAGTTGCCAGGCTACTTTACATTCAGACAAGATGTTGAACATGCACTCTTGAACATTTTTTCACGTTGTTCAGAGAAGCGTTTGGCTTGAAGCAGCTTGTCTTGTCAGATATGTCAACCTGAGGAAGAGCAAACTGAAAGAAAGAGCCCGCTCGGGGATGTTTTGTCCATCAGACTGTGATTAAATGCAGTTTGTTTTATTGCAGGTGAATCCTGAGTATGACAGCACGTTCATGTTTGACAATGATTTTCCTGCTCTTCAACCTGATGCTCCAGACCCCGGTATGATCTGTCGTCCCATTCAGTCCCATAAGACTCACTTCATTTTATTGGTGTATTAGTTTTTATGTACAATTCATTGTTTGGGATGAAATCTAACAATGTTTTGGACCTCTAACATGACAATTGAAAAACTGGATATGAAAAAGGTAGAAGTAGTTCAAATGTTCTCAGCAGAAGTAAACAACCACACACACACACACACACAGAGCAGTGGGCAGCCATTGCTGCGGCACCCAGGGAGCAGTTGGACCCCTCACTTCAGAGGTGGTATTGAAGATGGAGAGAGCGCTGGTTATTCACTAATGCCATCCACAATCCCTGCCGGACATGGGACCCGAACCCACAACCTTTGGGTTACAAGTCCCTATCCATTAGGCCACCACTTCCCCCTTAGACTACACTCTCTCTATTATGGTAGCACTTGCCATTAAAATAAAAGTAGACAGTTAGTGTTAGAGTTTAATTGTAAAACTTTTTATTGGCAATTATGATCTGTATGTTAATGAAGCATTTCATTCTAATGTTTGAACAATTTGCTGACAATTTGTATTATCACTGGTTCTAGGCTCAGATCATCATCCACTTTTCCAAAGCAAAGCAGCCAGAGGTGTTTGGTGAGAACAGTTTATTTCTTTATTTTTATGCCTAAATATTCAGATTAAGCACAGATCTTGTTGTGAACTGTTTGTTAGGCTTGCTTGTTAAAGAGAGGTGTGCGGGGACTTTCCTAAATGTCAAGTCAAGTCACTTTTTTTATATAGCGCTTTTACAATACAGATTGTAGCAAAGCACTGAACATTATCAAGTAGGAAAACAGAGTAATGGTAATGTATAATGAAGAGATTAAACTTTATTTATCAAATGCAGAGACGGTCTCTGTAGTCACTAGAAATCAGGTGTCCCCAACTAAGCAAGCCAGAGGCGACAGCGGGAAGGAACCAAAACCCCATCCATGAGAGAATGGGGAAAACAACCTTGGGAGAACCAGGCTTAGTTGGGTCCAGTTCTCCTCTGGCCGAACGCTCAGCACCTAATTTCCAGTTCAATTTTAAACACAATGTTAGATGTGTAAGGACTTGTAGTGTGTGTGTGTGTGTGTGCATCTGGATCCGGCGATCTGTCCACGGAGCTCATCTAAGTGTTCTGATGATTTGTTGGTACACCATCTGATCTGGATACTGACTAAGGAATAGAATAAGAGAGATACAGACTAATATTAGCATGGATGCCATTCTTTTTACGATGTAACGAGTACATAGTGTGTTAAGGGGAGTGTTCCCGGTTCCGGCTGATTTAATTTATGCAGCCTAACAATCCTTTAATGGATTTGATTGATAAATGTGTATCAGTGTGTTATGTGTAAGCCAGAGTAAAGAGATGTGTCTTTAATCTAGATTTAAACTGACAGAGTGTGCCCGCCTCCCGAACAGTATTAGGTAAATTGTTCCAGAGTTTGGGTGCAAAATAGAAAAAGGATCTGCCACCCGCAGTAGATTTTGAAATTTCAAATTTTTTATTTAGATTGATAATGGCAGCGACGATGGGGTTCAAGGTGGTTCACAACAAGAAAAGAAACTAAAAGAAAAGAAAACAAACAAACAAACAAAAAACGGTGAAAAATAAACATATTTTAAATAAATGAATAGGTAGATGGATAGAAATTTAATAGGCAAATAAATAGTATGTACTACAAATATGTTTATTTATAATATAAATGTAAAGATTGAATAAACAAACAAATACAGTTATGTAAAAAAAACAAAAAAAAACACATAGCAACAAGAACAGCAAGAAGAAGGGATTAGCAGATGGTTATCTAAAGAAATGTACAGTAGGTTCTTTCCTCTTGGTTCTTACCCACCAAGATTTTTAACCAAGTCTGTGGCACCCTCTCTATTTTATATTATTCTTATAAAAGAATAATATAGATTGCCATAGATTGGAGCAGCACTGAGGGATACTTTGTTAGCACAGTGTGTTACCTCCGTTATTGTGGTTCATGGCCCCTCTAAAGTACTGCTAATAAACTATTTCCCTCAGTTTAATCGTACTGCGTGTAAAAACTTGATTGTGCTGCCAGAACTGCGACACCTCAGGAGAGCGTCAGCTGAGAGGAAAGAACTAAACGTTGTAGCAATGACTCAAAACACATTAGAGGTTGAGTCAAATCAAGTCATGTGTTAGTGTATTATGTAGATTATTAATGAAATCACCATTTTCACATTCTAACTTTGGTTTTGTCATTTGGTATATATATAGCAACTAAAATGTTTTTGTAAAATGTATTTAAACATTGTATTCTTGCATTAAAAACTGTTTTATATTAACAATATACAAGTAATGATATTTCTATTTATACATATTTATATTTATATAATTACAATAAATAATACATGATGTCACGTTTTAAAATTTCCCAACTTCTGAAAAATTATTTGAATACACCAGCAGGTCAAATGATTTGTCAATATTGAATGCCCTTTGAATATTGAACTCTCTTTCTGGTCATGTCAGATTGTTAACACTAGGTGGTGCTGCCATCTAAGAATTGACTGAGGTAGACAAGTCTTTGTACAAAGTCATTTAGTCTCAGTATATGTGCTCAGTGATTATCATGTGGATTTGTTTTATGGGAGAGACACCATTAGTTTGTCTATTACCCTGATTTCTCAACTCCCTAGTGCTTTCTGTTTTATCTTTTCCACACTGGACCATTCTGTGCACTATTTTTGAAGGCAGAAGAGAACTTTACAGACACTGAGGAGGTACATACGGCTGCTCTGTAACGGCACCTGTGTGTAAAACCATCCAATTAGCAGCGTAGCAGAGCAGGCCACAAACACAGAGACCCTGCCAACTGACGCTCAACTCTAATGCACTGGGATCTGACATTGTTTTCAAAGTAAAAAGAATAGCGCTCAAGGCGCAAACAAGTCAAGGACGCCTAATAGAGAGAACTGGCTGCCCCACATAAAGCCTGCATAAAGTTTGCAGGCACAGCTGTTGGGTTTCATTCAGGGCTGAGAGTAGACAGAATGACACTATATATTTATTCATAACTCTGCTGGCATAATCTTCGAAGGTGAAGTGTAACATCCACTGTATGTTTTATGATGAATGCTGCTTAATTCATAACTGCTGGAGAAATGTGAGACTAACAGAGAGATGTAGATTGTAGATCAGATAGATAGATAGACAGACAGACAGACAGACAGACAGAGATACTAGATATAGATAGATAGGTAGATAGACTTTATAGATAGACTAGATAGATAGATAGACAGACAGATACTAGATATAGATACTGTAGATAGGTAGATATACTATATAGACAGACTAGATAGATAGATGATAGACAGACAGAGATACTAGATATAGATACTGTAGATAGGTAGATATACTATATAGACAGACTAGATAGATGATAGACAGACAGAGATACTAGATATAGATACTGTAGATAGGTAGATATACTATATAGACAGACTAGATAGATAGATGGATAGACAGACAGAGATACTAGATATAGATAGATAGGTAGATAGACTATATAGACAGACTAGATAGATAGACAGACAGACAGAGATACTAGATATAGATAGATAGGTAGATAGACTATATAGACAGACTAAATAGATAGATAGATAGATAGATAGATAGATAGACAGACAGATCAATAGACAGACAGACAGAGATACTAGATATAGATAGATAGGTAGATAGACTATATAGACAGACTAGATAGATAGATAGACAGACAGACAGAGATACTAAATATAGATAGATAGGTAGATAGACTATATAGACAGACTAGATAGACAGACAGACAGACAGACAGATAGATGGATACCTGTAGATAGACAGACAGACAGAGATGCCAGATATAGATAGATAGGTAGACAGACTATATAGAAAGAACTAGATAGATAGATAGACAGACAGAGATACTAGATATAGATAGATAGGTAGACAGACTATATAGAAAGAACTAGATAGATAGATAGACAGACAGAGATACTAGATATAGATAGATAGGTAGATAGACTATATAGACAGACTAGATAGATAGATAGATAGATAGATAGACAGACAGATAAATAGACAGACAGACAGAATACTAGATATAGATAGATAGGTAGATAGACTATATAAAAGAGAGCTAGATAGATAGATAGATAGATAGATAGATAGATAGATAGACTGGCAATACTGTAACAAATGTCATGCCAATAAAGCAGCTTGAACTTGATAGACAGACTAGATAGACAGATCGATCTAAGCATGTTGTTAAGCAGATTGTTGTGTTTGTTTGTTTACAGTAAGGTCATGTGTTTTCACCCGTGGTCTGACATCACCCTCCCCCTCATGCAGCCCACAGAGATCCGCAAAGTGATTGACAAGTGGGCAGATCTGATTGTAGAGATGGGTGCTGAGTACACATGGGTGCAGGTTAGTACATCTCGTCCTCTCACGTCTATTTTTGGGTAAACCTGTTACTTTGCATTGACAAGCAAAACAGTTTAATTTACTTTGCACTAAAACACAGCCTTAGGACACATGACTCATCTTAAAATAACAGACATTTTTCTCACTGTGACTGTCTCGGGGGGGCGTAGCAACTTAATGAAACATTTGCAGCATTTGTTGCCTCAAGAAACTTTCTCTCTAGAAGCCATGGAGTCATGGGGACGTGACTGCTCAAGAGTGTGTGTTTAAAGGAGACAGAGGCAGGGACAGCACTCGATTGGGTTCTGTCCCAGTCTTCCTCATCAGTGCTAATTGGATCAATTGGGAGATGCTCTTCAGTCAGGGTGTCTCAGCACTGATCAATGGCAGGCAGTGTAGAGCGCTCCTCCAGCCTCTCTGGACACATTAATGCTTCTGCGGGGGAATAATGGAGCACTTCAAAGGGTTCCAGGGATATGAATATAGTGAATTAAGATGTTTGTGCCAAAAGATAGTTGAACTCATGAGCGTGAGAGAGTTCCTGAGCCTCAGTGGCTTTTTGACAGACTATAGATTCAGTTTAACGAAGGTTTTTGTGCTTAAAGGTACAGAATCCTACACACTTTATCATTTTATGTTTAAACTTATAATGTTAGCTATATATCTTATGCCAAAACAGTAATAATTTAGTTTTATATGATTATTTTTTCACCCTTTTTGCTACTGTTCCTTAACATCAGTAGATAAATGGTCTCTGTTAGACTACCTTCATATATGTATTTAGTCCTTTTTTGTCCGGATTTATCTTTAACTTACAAGTTGATTTTTTAATAAGTAAACGTGCACATCTCATTGCACCCACTGACTCATATTCACATGCACAAAAATGCATGTGAAAGAAAAACAAATGTACTATTTTTGGATAACTGATGATAACATGTCGCACAAACATAGCCTCTATTTAAATACTCTGTCTTGAACATAGAACTAGTCTGAACAACTAGCAGTCAGCTGATGGCTAATGAATCTTATTTTTCTGTAACTGACTAAAAACAGCAACATTTTGCACAACAATTGTCCCTGTGATCATCGGTAGGTATAAACTAACTACTAGTTCTCTAGTTTTACCAAAAACTAATAAATAATGAAGGGAGGACACTCATTAACTCCAAAGGACCATAGAAACATTCAATACTAAATAATACAAGAATAGTGTATTCTCCTGAATAGTGCAGAATACAATGAAGATATGGCAGTGTCCAAACTTCTAATGGACTTCGAATGGTGTTTGATACATAACGGCTACAAAACTATTAAGGAGAGCAGTCCCATCAGTTGCAGGGTTAGTTCACCTCAAAATGTCATTTATTACTCACCCTCATGTCGTTCCAGTAAGACCTCCATTTTAACTTTGGAATTCACTTGCTACTGTCTGAACAAGACCAAAAAACAATTGCACCTTTAAAAAGCCTTAAAAGAAGCAACTTTGTATCTTGTTTACCCCTAAAAAGGTTCATATCAGTACCTTAAAGTTCTCTCAATTAGTTTCAAATCTGCATGACTTCCATAGAATTTCCCCCTGATAGTGTAAAGTTCATTAGGCCATAAATCAGGGGTGTCAGATGCTGTTTCAGTTTTTAGCTCCAACCCCAATTAAACCCACCTGAGCCAGTTAATCATGGTCTTTAGGATCACTAGAGAGATCCAGGCAGGTGAGCTGGAGCTAAACTCTGAAGGAATATAGCCCTACAGGAGCAGGATTATACAACCTTGCCATAGAGTGAACAGTTTGTCATTTTATGGTTCACAAGGTTGCTTGAGTTCATGTTTCTATGTATTCATGGCAAAAGGAAGCACCTTTAGCACTTTTGCTGAGCTAGCATTGTTGCAGACTTACAGCATTACGGCACAGTGCCAACCTCAGGTTACTCCAGGGACACTGAGTCTGTAACTTAACACCATGTCCTAACCTGGGATTGTGATGAGCACTTTGTGCTGAGTCCGCACTGTGAAATCTCACGGGTTCAGATTATACAGTAAGTCTACACAGCTGCATATTAAACATTAAAGTATGTTCTGGTTGTGCTGTGTGGTGTCGCATGTGTCGCGACAAATTACTTGTTTTTGGAGATATTTAATGTCACACCAAGTTATACCTCTTTTACACCAGCAGCGACTTCTGTCGCTGTATGTCGCTAGAGGCTGGCGGTGAGGTCGCTAGTGGGCCTTCTCATTAATGGTTTCTTAGTAACGTCATTGTTGACAGCAAATAGGTTTGGAAACATTTTTGAGGCAAATGACATAGGAATAAAAATGATTGAGAAACATTTTTTCCATTGCGTGCGTTTATCTATGGCAAAAACGCAAACACCGTCATCACTGAGCACATGAGCACTATCGTCTTCTTTCCTATTGGCTGTCGCTCTCGAAAGTCGCTCTTTATTTGCATAAAGTTGAGAGATTCTGAACTTTGTAGCTGGAAATCACCAACTCTCCTTTGAAATGAATGGGATTGCGTCGCTTTGATGCTGTGTGTCCCGTGTAGTGTGAACGAGGCTTTAGGACACAATATGCTGTAACACATTGTTTTTTGTTGATGTGAGAAAGTCAACTTATTTAAAAAATAGTATTTTGGGAAGTATATTGGGAATCCTGGGAAGTTTAAGTTGGCATCTTACCTTTATAACTGCCTTTAAGTATTTTTTTTTGCCTTTTTTATGACATTTATAAATGTGCTGTAAGCTTGGACAAAAAAGAAAAATCTGCCATTTGGATTTGCTGATTTAATAGCTTATTAAGATCCAGATAACGACTTATACACAATAGCTAGTTTTATTTAAAGAACTTTATTTGATCATATTTGCCGTCAGTAGAGAGACTGCATATATTGCACTGTACAAATTTTCTCCCTCACAAGCCAACACCTCAGAAGCTCAGGAAAAAATGCTTTTTCCTATTTGTTTATATGATAGTGTTTCTGTACTTTAAGCATTTAAATACAACCTTGCCACCATTATTCCCCCTTGTTAGAGTTATATGGCAACATTTACAGCTTAGTAATTCTCAAAGAAGAATTAGCACTTAAAAGGCATGGACAGTTATTTTTTGCAACTCACCTTATTAAATTTGAAGTTTCCCATTTAGTCAGAAAATTTGTGGGAGTAGAGTATTTAAATAAATCATTATTTAATGCACAAAAATGTTAGAAAGCAGGTGGTAATCGTGGTGCTCTTGGTAGCTGTTTTTAAATGTATTTAAATTTTTTATGAAATTGAACTCTAAAACTAATTTGAGCCATTAGTAAATCTGGCCCTTAAATGCTTTCTCTCTTTCATAAAATCATGCATTAGAGTTGTGTTGAAAACCGCAAATCATCATTATTGCAGTAAGTTTCAGCCCAATCCGAGAAGCATCTTCAGGGGCGCTTCTACATTTTTTGCAGTAGATCCCGGTTATCCCAGACTCCTCGGATAACACCGGTGGTTATCTCCTCTCTGTTAAACACATCAGAGCATGTGTGCTGCCTCATCTTTGCGATTTACAGACCCTGAAGAGCGGTGACTTTAGCCGAGTCAATATTTATCAAGTGGAGTAGTCAAGGGCAGATCCTGCTTAAATCGCCCTTGAGGGAGGTGCCAGGAAGTCTTAAAACTCCCTTCGACAGGATGTTTCCCTTTAAACAGCAACATGTGCTCTGATCTCTTCATGTCTCAATAACAGAGTGCGTGTTTTGTCTGCACCTGTCTGTATGAGTGTGTTCCTGTACATTTGTATACGGTTTGCCACAGCTTGTTATGTCTGGGTTCTTTGAAAAGTTGTAATGACTTTTTTTGTGGGTGTGTTTCAGATCTTCGAGAATAAAGGAGCCATGATGGGCTGCTCAAACCCCCATCCTCACTGTCAGGTATGCCTTCACCTCGTTACTTCATTGATCTCGCTTTTTTCTAGCCATCCTCCTCCCAATTAGCGCTTGCCCCTGTCGGCTCGCTGAAGCAGACAGCCCTGTAATGCTACTCTGTGGATTAAGACGTATCCGCAGCAGTCTTTGACCATCTAGGATGCTCTTTTTTAGGCTGGAATAGGTCTTTAACTGTCACCTCAGTGCGACTGCTGACAAGACACAGCTAATGCAAGCAGGAGCTTAAAAAGCCTGTAGACTCCAATTAGGGAAGTGCATAGATGGCCCAATGAAAGACGTCATCGAAACCGTCTTCCTGTTAGAAAATCAACGAACGGGTTTGTCTTGAGGGGATTCTGGGATTTTATCTTTTAAAGGAGGTCGCTGGGATGGCAATGGGGTGGAAAACGTAGCTGCTTTTATCAGTTTGATAGTGTTCAGTGTAAACGATGTGTTTTATTGACATCTTCTTGACTCGGAGCTGTGAGGAACTTCTGTTTCCTCTCGTTTCCCTTTTTTCTGGCTGTCTATCTTAGCCTTGTTTCTTCTGTGCACAGGAAGCCTGTCGCTGTCGTGCCGTGACAGCACAGCAAGCCAAACTCGCTGGGTTGGCCGCACACTGAGCTCCCTCTCGCCGAATTCATGACGTGTTTATGGCTGTGTGCTCCTCTAGGGGGCAGTAGAGGATTTTCAGTTGCTTTGACACGAGCTCTGTTTAAAGGAGCTGTCAAAAACCTCTCATATTTTCCATATCATACTTTCTTTATAATAAACCACACCTAAAGAATGAAGGTTTAACGGTCATACATAGATTTATGGTTTACCGGCTTGCATTTATTTCTCAGCCTCATCAAATCTGATCTCTGGTGCTGATGCGCTGCAATGTGAACTAACTTGTTAGGTTGTGATTGATGTAGTTCAGATGGCTGGAGAAAGTCAACTCTAGTTCTGCAGTTGCAGGGAATTTCATTTTTGTAACATAGGAACAAAAAGTAAATACAGTGCAGTGCTTTTATGAAAAAAGACAGCTTAAATTAAATATAACAAATCACTAAAGAGTGAAAAAAAAAGACTCTAACCTGCTGTTTTTAATAAATGGTATCAAATAAAACTTGACAAGTATTATAAAATGTGAAACCTTAAGTAGGCTTAGCAATCTGCATTCAATTAAAATCAGCAGTGTTATTTAGTATAATTTAACCAGTTTTAGTATTCATTAATTATGAATTTTTCGTAATAATTTATGTATTAATTTATTCATTATTTGTTTTGTGTTAGCTTTTTAAAAATATTTTCAGTTTGCATTTTAACTTTGTCTTTTTGTTAGATTTATTAAATATATTTAATAAGAAGAATTATTAATAATTCTTTATTAAATATTTTAATTAATTTGACTATTATTTTATCTAAACTTGTTTTCTTTCTGTTAGTTCTCAAGATTTCTCAAGTTTTTTTTTTTTTCATCTTATATTTATTTGTGTTTTATTCCATGAACAAATGCCATTTTATAGTTCACTTGACAATATCACTGGATAGCAATAACAGTAATAGTGTGCTTAATAATGTATTAACTTAATTATTAACCTAACCAAACCCTAACTAATTAATTGTGCCAGTTTAGTTTAGCTTAAGCGTTATTTGCTTAAAATACTAACACTTTAAACTAAAATAAAAACAAAAATGGCTTAAAGGGATAGTTCACCCAAAAATGAAAATTTGATGTTTATTTGCTTACCCCCAGGGCATCCAAGATGTAGGTG
>JAUMHI010000002.1:299608-320842 GCA_032359435.1 Enteromius unitaeniatus | reverse complement strand
ACTTAAACCCAATTAAGCATCTCTGGAGAGACCTAAAAATGGCTGTCCACCAACGTTTACCATCCAACCTGACAGAATTGGGTGAGGATCTGCAAGGAGGAATGGCAGAGGATCCCCAAATCCAGGTGTGAAATCTTTCACAAAAAGACTCATGGCTGTATTAGATCAAAAGGGTGCTGCTACTAAATACTAAGCAAAGGGTCTGAATACTTAGGACCATGTGATATTTCAGTTTCTCTTTTTTAATAAATCTGCAAAAATTGCAACATTTCTGTGTTGTAGTTTTTTTTTGTCAATATGGGGTGCTGTGTGTACATTAATGAGGAAAAAAATTAACTTTATAACAAAACTATATTTATATTAGGCCTATATCAATATAACATTTTATATATGCATTAGAAAATGTTAAAATCAGAAATGTTATTAACTTTAATCAGTATTTAAAAATCCACTTGAAGGTTAATCAAGGCCATAATCGAGTTTTTAGTCCAGATGAACGTTGTTTTAATAGATGAACTGTAGTTTGAGGAAATTCAAATAGTCAAGGATGCCACTAGATTAAAGAATCACTGATAAATGCTGGAACTCTATGTTAGAGATTGTAGATATGCATTTGTAAAATATGTAAGTCATCGGGCTTAATTTAGCACAAATATAACAGAGGCAGACAAACATGGTGACAAACATGACTCAGACTGAAGCAAAGCAGTGTGATTAATATCTGGATGAATTACATAACAAAACAGAACAAAGCAACAAAAAAATAAATGCTTAAATGTTTCACATGCTCAGGGAAACCTGCAGTCTGTCCTGGTGTTTAAGTGAATAGGCCTAATATCTGTGTAAGAATGATTTAATATGCCTGGCTGCTTATTCAGACAAGCCTGACCACGGCATATTAGGGACGATGCCATCACTTTTATGAGTATAATTCATTTGTCGGGTATGAAATGGCCTGTGGATCCGAATGATGGAGGATGAGAGGGAGAAGGTTATGGTGGGTAACTAAAGCGACCATCTTCTGAAGATGTACTTCACCAAAGATTCAAAGAAGCAACTTTAAGACAAAATAGAATTTGAACACTTAAACTAAGTGTACTAAAGTGTACTAAACACTAGGCCTTCGAGACAAATAATTCTTTATAAGTTTTAAATTAGCTGTTCCTTTGACAGAACAACAAATTAAATGGTTGTAGATCTGACAATATTTCGATCTCTGATGAGATTTAGTTCTTGAAACAAAACAAAAAAGGTTGACACTTATATTGTAGGAAAGGTTTCTAAAAGCTTCTGCAGATGGTGTCTACACTGTTGAAAAAGCAAGTGTTAAGGCCAAAAACACACTACAGGAAAGAAAGTCGAAGTCCTGCACGCATTTAAACACTTGGTTTCTTGTTCTCTGTCATGTTGACAGCCTTATGGTGCTCACGTTATACAACCGACCTCAGATGTGCGTCAAATACAAGTTCATTCTCATCGACAACTGCAGCAAAGATCAGGACATCATCGCCAACAAACAACATACTGTAGAGGGCAAGCAAAGAAAAATCTGTTGATTGGTTAACAAAAGGCTTTATAACATGAAAACCTGAAACAGATGTAATGAGACATTATATGTAATTTACAGTAAAATACTGCCGGGAGCGGTACCTGTGTACTCAGCCACCACAGAAAGAGCAAATTTCTATCCCTCTGGGCCCAGTGCCCCGAGGTTCCAATCTAACCAAATATCTGTTTTCTCTTCAGATGCGGACCAGGAGCCCTCGATTGCCAGCGCGGGAACCAGTGAAGCAGGTAGGGGCTGCCCAGAGGAGCCGGACTCACCCCCAGGAGTTTCATCCTTCTGGGGCCAGTGCCCTCCCTGGTTCCTCACCAGGCTGCCCCACCATGGGCACGTCAGTTACCGTACCCATGATACCCCTGGCGACCTGATTGGAGGCTTGGTTACAGCTTCCCAATCCATTGCGGTGGTTGATACGGACGGTGTGTCTCCCTATGCGATTTAGTTCGCCAGGCGCCACCTAGGCGCCTCCGCACTCTCCTCCGTGCGGAGGTTGCAGTCCTACTGGCGAAGGACGCAATCGAACCTGTCCCTCCAGCCGAGATGAGGTTTTTCTGTCCCTACTTCATCGTGCCCAAAAAGAGCGGAGGACTGAGACCCATCCTGGAACTTTGAGCCCTGAACCGGTCCCTTCTCAGGCTGCCGTTCAAGACGCTCTCGCCGAAAGTGCATACTAACATGCATTCGGTGCCAGGATTGGTTCGCAGCCATCAACCTGAAGGATGCGTACTTTCACGTCTCGATTGTTCTTCGCCACTGCGGTTTGCATTTGAGGGTCGAGCGTATCAGTACAAGGTTTTCCCGTTTGGTCTGTCCCTGTCTCCCCGAGTCTTTACCAAGCTCACAGAGGGATCTCTGTCTCCCTTATGGCAGATGGGCATCCGCATCCTCAACTACTGGCTAATAATAGCTCACTCGCGAGAGTTGTTGTGCGAGCACAGGGAACTGGTGCTGCGGCACCTCAGCCATCTGGGCCTTCAGGTCAACTGAGAGAAGAGCAAACTCTCCCCAGTGCAGAGGATCTCTTATCTCAGTATGGAGCTGGACTCGATCAAAATGACTGCCCTCCTCATGGGGGGCGCGCACAGGCCATGCTGACATGTCTGAGGTTATTTAGGCACAAAACAGCAGTCCCTCTCTTTTCAGTCCAAAACTTTTCAGAGGCTCCTGGGGTATATGGCATGGCACCGTGGCACTCTCCGGATTGGCGTTTTCCCAGAGTGTCGCCACCTATTCAGCCCACGGTCAGACCTTGCCTCCTCCACGGGTTGGGGTCCTGTAAATGAGCAAGCACCCTCAGGTCCCTCGACAGGCCCTCGACTGCTTTGGCATATCAATTGCCTTGAGTTGTTAGCCGTGCTTCTGGCCGTGCATCACTTTCGGCCGATGCTGCGCCACAGGTACGTGCTGATCCACACGGACAACACTGCAGCCATTGCGTACATCAACCATCAGGGTGGTCTACGCTCCCGCTGCATGTCACAACTCGCCCGCCATCTGCTCCTCTGGAGTCAGACGCAGCTGAAATCGCTGTGCACTGTTCATTTTCCAGGGACACTCAACCGTGCAGCCGACCAGCTCTCACGGCAGTCCACCCACCCTGGTGAATGGTGACTTCACCCCCAGGCAGTCCAGCTGATCTGGAGCGACTTTGGCGAGGCAGAGATAGACCTCCTTGCCTCCCCCGGGTCCTCTTATTGCCGCCTGTATTACTCCCCTCGGCAGGGATGCACTGGCACACAGCTGGCCTCCGGGGCCCAAGTACGCCCTTCCCCCAGTGAGCCTCCTTGCAAGCCCCTGTGCAAGATCAGGGAGGATGAGAAGCAGGTTCTGCTGGTAGTGCCATACTGGCCCTCCCGGACCTGGTTTGCTGATAAGCAAACACAGTATCCCGACAGGGCACCTATTTTGCCGGAGTGACTCGACTGAAGGGGAATGTCTAAGGTAGCCCACGTTCCCTTAAGGAGGGAACGGAGACGTTACATCCCCTTGCCACGACCCTGGGTCGCGCTGACACTGGCTCGGCTCCTCAGTGGAAACCTGCAAGTGCATTACATCCATGCCCTCTCATACTCACACAGCGATAAGGTGCACCTGGCTGTAATTGAATGCACGCCGATATTCATTCGCCTTTTCTCAAAGATTCGAAGGCAATTGGTCTCTCATGCGAGTTCCCATATGTAACGTCTCCATTCCCTCCTTCAGGAAACGTGGGTAACCTACGTAAACTTAGACGTTTTTACTGTAAATTGACATTCGCAGAATTCTCTGGCACTTTATATTTAATGCTATTTCATTAATTGTTTCCTAATTTTTCCTAGTAGGCTGCACATTTAGGTTTTACGTAACATCCTATGTAGTAAATGTTTATCGCACTATTTTACTGTATTAAACTTGTATGTATTAATGTTTATCTAACATTCACATTTTTTGCTACCTTTATGACCAGTCTGGAGCCATTCTTTTACTTGGACACACGTTTTGTTAACCTAGACATTTGACAAACCTAAATTACTTTCTACAGTCTTCAGCATTCTCATAATGCTTATTAGGATGACAATGTATATTAAAAAAATGTCTATAATGTCACTGAAAACAGTGTCACTGAAAACGCTACATCTAGATATTTTTCAACCTCCCAAGTGAGAATCATTTTCAAATGTGACTAGTGACACATCAAGTTAGTCACTGCATACTGACGGAGAGGCTTTGATAACTTGTGTAGGTGGTTCTACACTGCACATAGCTAAACCAATAAAGCAGAGACAGAGAGAGAGAGTGATATAACCGTGATACAACCTATGCTGTGTCTTTCGTCTGTATGATCACATATTCTCACCAGCTTCTAAATGTCTGTTCAATTACTGCTGTCAAGTATCTTTATTACTGGCAAAAAAATAAAATAACAATAATAAAAAAAGCAAGACATAGCTGGAAACAATTAAACTGATGACAAACAGGAACAAGAACCAAGCAATTATACAAACTAAGGTCCATAAACCAGTCAGGAGACATAAGACAAAAATCATGACACAGATAAAGTATATAAATTTAATCTCATAAGTCTGCTGTTGTCACAGATGTAACAAGATTAGTTTATAGTTTAAATACAGTCTATAGGCTTAAACTTCTGAGAGCAGAATCTAAGACTGAAATATACCAAAACAAATACTTATGACAAGTTATTTCCTTCCTTTTGTCTTGGAACTTAAATAAGAATCAATATCTGCAATTCCCCTGCATTTTGTTCATAGTACAATCAATAAAGAGCTTATCTATCTGTTGACAATGACGGCTTTTGGTTTTGTCTAAAATCAATACTACAATACAGTTCTGAATTCATCATAAGGGATTTTGGAAATGAACAAAGGCAATAAACTTTATTTATTTATTTATTGTTTTTAAGAAAGGTTTTACACACTTATTTAACAAACTCTTAAATTCTGTCAAAAAAGATTGCTGGGAAAACGAAAAAATATTGTTTGCTTGTAAGAACCAGTGTTAGGTTAATGCTAGTAAAGTAACGAATTCCTTACAACTTACAAAGAAATATTTGAGTTACTCAAACAAGTATCAGCAGTTACTTAGTTCCATTTATTGTCTGCTCTTGTATCTCCATGTTGAGAGAAATCAAGAGTATGTTTTACTAACAGCATGCGTCAGTGGAAATGCAACATTTATGGGAGGAGAGATTTCAAATATCACAGAACACCATTTACTACGATTTGTGCTTGTCAATGGTATTTTTGCCATTATTTAATGCCCCCAAAAAGCATATCTTAAAAAAAATTAGCAAAATTGTAAATGAGATGTTGCATCTACATTATTTAATTTGAACATTGTTAGTAAATTATTTAGTATTTATTTTACTAAATTAGTAACAGGACATCTGCCTTGCAATTTAGGTTGTAGCTCAGTTTGTAGAGTGATGTGTTACAGTATAAGAAGAAATGGAGTCATGGGTTCAAACCCAAGAATGCATGTGCTCTTGATTTTGCACAATTTTTGTAACGTGTAGGTTTAGGAGTGGGCTGCATTTAAACAAAACACACATTTTGATTGGTAATGACAGCCATATGTCTTTTCATTACAACAGACGCAATATGACACTGCTTTATTCTTACCTTTAAAATGTAAATATAGGTTGTAATAAGGTACTTGCACTAATGACCTATAGAGCCAGTTCTTGTTGGAGGACAGGGTCAATAATAAACATTGTCACTGTCTCAAAAAGATATATCCTGATTAATTTTTTTCCAACAATGTTAGACTTGTCAGGGCTAAAATTAGCCTATATGCAGTATATATATTAGCATTTACGCTATATCCGCCAGCATATCGCTACAAAAATAGTAATAATAATAATAATAATAATATAATTAATAACAGTTATAATAATAATTGCAATTTTGTCATAACACTGATTTAGGCTATTCTTGAAATCAGTGTATTATGTTATATTATGGTTTTATTTTTCTTTTATGTTTTTTTATTAAGTTATTACATTGCAAAATTTTAAAAAAGTCAAAGTGACCACCTTGGTAGTTCTAGGGCACAAACAATCTTCTCTGACACTGAGTTGAATCTTCACTTGATGTAAAATGTGAAGACAAACCAGTTGAGAATCAGTGATCCAGCAGAGCTTGACTATCTGTCTGGTTAGCAGACACACAAGAAAGGCCCTCTCCATCTTTCTCCAGTGCTCAAAAGGTTATCTGATGTCACGGGATGTTCTCTTATCTATCATCAGAGTATTTGTCCTAGACTTCAAATGGTTTCATTTATTCTCCATGTATGACCTCCGCAGCCCACAAATCGAAGCGCTTAAGGCATTCACAGCCAAATCCACAAAAATACAGTAAATCGTCTCTTTCAAGTTGTCAATCTTCTGTGTATCTCAAATGTCTGTTTTGCTCTTAAAAACTTTTAAAGTAAATCTATAAAGGCTGAATGCTTGTTTCTCAACAACACTGTACCCGGGCAAATTCAGCAAAAAAAATCAATTTAGCACAGAAATCCAACACCTTTTTAGCAAAGATCACTGCGTACACCATTATATCTGCTCATCTTCAGATCCCTTTGTTCTTGCCACTGTAAAAGTCCACCTTTCAAAACTTCTATAGCTTTGCTCTGCGATTGTTTAATGGACTGTCTCTGCTGATTTCACAGGCTCCATTACTGCCATTAAAATAATTGCAAAGCTCGACTACATTCACTCCTTTTGTTAAGGAGCAGAAGAGGGATTTGACAGACGACTGCTTCTCGCAATTATCAGCTGGAGATTAAAACTCACGTCGCAGATATCGCAGGAACGATCGTGGAAATTTTCCTTAGGACCGAACCTGCCACTTTATGTTAGGTTTTTATTTTATATTTTACTTATTTCGTTCTTTTTTTCTGTTGGGAGTGAGAATACGGAGGAGGTTTAAAAAGAGGACTGTGAGAAATCAGTGAGCTGGAGAAAAAAATCAGAAAGCATGACGATTTCATTAAATTAGGTTCTTAAAGATGAAGGACCGGGAGGCGAGATGATGTACGGTCTCACTAGTGGCCGCTCTCATGTGGCCTTTCAGCTTGTTATCGCATATCACATCTGACTTCAATTAAGGTCTCGAGTAGCAGACCAAAATCTAATTTAGTCTTATATCTTGCAGTATTTGAGAGAATGAATGTATTATCAAATGTGTAATCTATTATCTGATCACCGCTTGCTTTGGTAACAGGTGCCGCCAAATTCGACGTGACAATAGTATAAAATCAATATATAATCTATCACTTCATATGTATAATGTTACAGTTCTTTTTGCTGGAAATCAATCTAAATATAACATTGCAAAAGTATTTTAATGCATTAAATATGCCTTGTAAAGTACCATACAATGCATTCTATGATCTTATGACTAATTATAACCCACAGCAATAATACTTTCTAATTTTTATGTATCATTTGTTACAACTTTAGAAAATGTAACGTATGTAACACATGGCAAACAACCTATTTTAGATATAACAAGGAATCTACAAATATTATATTGCATTTTAATCAGTAAGGATATAATAATAGATACATTACGCAAACCTTTATAATATATTGTACAGTATTATATAAACATGTATATAATTATAATTTAGGATATTTTGGATTAATTGTAATTTGACAGCACTAGATGTATCACTGTTTAATTAGGTAAGTTTAACGTTTCAAATTAAAGGCAGGGTCTATGATTTTTCAAAAATGAAAAGTCAAGGCTGAATACAAAAACAAACGCGTAGCCAATCCGCAGTAAGGGCGTGTCTGTTCTTGATGTGGAGAGGGACATTAGCTGAGAGCGGCAGAAAGCTGAAAATGGCAGATAAAAAACAAAGAGAAAACCGTCTGCGGGACAAAAAAGCACTTGCGATAAGGAATGCAGTAGAACATGAATAAATATTGGAGCAGCTTTTAAGCGCTGGAGAGAACTAAAGGTGCGGGAAGGCCTGCGATCGGACGACGAGGTTGCTTCGCATCTTCTTGAGATGTGCACACACTCCAAGTCTTCAGGCATAAATCCGCAGCAACATTCTGATTCTACCTCTGCCCCTGGCTCTTGCGCCCGGTGTTCTGTGTCATCTTCCATGTGAAACGCAGCTAAACGATTCACGGTACAACACACAGTACTGCTACCAAAACACATTCAACCTGTATTACAATCAGTGGCGGTTTTAGGAATGGGCGAACGGGGCAGCATTTTTCCATGATACGTGTGGGACGGCACAAGCACTAATTGGGGGGAAAAAATCATCTGCGCCCCTAAGCGGTTTTCTATTATCTATCAAAGCCTACCTGTGACTATGGCGTTTAAATAGCCTAGTTTCAAATCTACTACACATAAAAACAAGACGAACAGTAGCCGCGTGGAAAACATTCTCGTGAGGGAGCATTTCTGCACTGTGAGAGCACACAACACTATGCGAGTGCAAAAATGCGCTCACTCCATCCTCTCTACGCTCATCAGGTGCACTTTTGGGACTTTTTGGAGGCAAGGATAACATTTCAGATCGCTCTTGTGATTGGTCAGTTTTAACAAATACATATCATGGCTTTAGGAACAGTGTGTTTGTTTGTTTTTTTATTATTAATTAACAACAATACAACACCAATACATATTTGTAGTAGAATATAAAATTCAGGTATAAAACATGAAACATAATGACGAGTCAAGTCATTTCAATAACTGAGAATCAATTTAGAATACTATAAATCCACTGTTTCAAAACATAACGGCATACACTATCCTTCACTGCGTCAAACATCAATTATTGCTCATAATTTTCATATCTGACAATTCCATATGGATAATAGTTTTGGGATCATTATTTCTTGGCAGCAGCTATTTAAGTGCACATAGCATTTTCTGATATTTGTACCACTTACTGCAAGTGACAATTATCTGCACCTCAGTTTTGAAGTGCATTATAAATCAAACTGCAACTGGAGTGTTAATGTTTTTTTTTTTTCATTCCCATCATCTAATAGATACCATGGTTTATACCTTTATTGGGAAAATAAAGTCCTCCCTAACCCTACCCAATGCTTTATTTTTAACTTTTTGATTATTTCTTTAATTTCCATTCAAAATAAATGCTTTTCTGATATTATTTTGAAATTAAAAAGAGGGGGTCTCGCCCAGGGAGTAATTCAATGTAGAACCGCCACTGATTACAATACTAACACACATTGCTTTCACTTACTGATGACATCATGCCCTGTAGTTTTAGACTGTAAGGACCTTTGAAATCATTTTGCGAAGTGATACAGACTTATAATGGCTGGAACAACGTTTTATTTTGGATTGTTCGTCATCCAATCCAATTCAAGCATTCAACGGTCTTTCCAAACCTTTCAGTTATATGTATTAATCAATTACAAGAGGAGAGTCTTCATCTCATAAAAAGTGTTATAAAGGGTTTCCAAATCCTGACCCCTTCATTAAATATTTAATTTTATATCACTTGTAAAATAATATCAGATATCCACATTGAAGCTTTAGGCAGGGTCAATTTCCAAGCTTTGAGCAGATTAAAATCCATCCACTAAAAGTTTGAAATATTTGACATTGTTATGTCAATTTCTGTCAACATAGTGATTAATGCTTCACAAATAAAAGAGACTGCATGTGATTTGATTTGATTTGAACTGCTTGATGAACTTGAGTTACAAACAGAAGTCCCAAATCAGTAACACATTATTAATATCTGACAGTGTAAAGTGGATTTAAAGTTGTTCCGCATCTGTGAATGTAGAGGGATGCTAAACGATATTTAGGAATCATTTCCAAAACATTAACACTTAATTCATCATGATTAAGTAGTTATCCACAAGATGAATTGTCTGGCATACGCGTCCTGTAAATGTTCATACATTTTGCTGAGCAAACAATATTCATTTATATTTAATGACTGATCGCAGTTTATGAATCTCAGTTTCTCAAAAAACTGTGCCATGCAATACACTTTGCACCAGTGGCATTTTGATAAATATTTATACGAAATCCGTCAAGCAAAACTTCAATTTAAGAGATTAAATACACACGAGCATTATAATGAAAAACGAAACAAATCCAGTTCACAGAGAAATGAATAATTTTGTCTGCATTATTCAACCAACATATATAAAAAGCAAAGGCGACTACTGTGTGATCCGTGAGTGAATAATTGAAAGCTGGCTGGGCTTATTGGTTGAGTTATAAATCAGATTTTATAATGCTCTCAGGCCACGAACAGTGCTGAGTAAGGCTTTTACAGAGAGACTTATTGGCTGTGAGCGAGGGCAGTTTTCAGGTGTTGATATTGGGCGGGACAGTCATATGGTGCTCTGCCCTGTGCCGCCAAGAGCTCGAGTCCTGCCTCACTGCCATCGTTAGCACATTTTTCCACTCATATATCCTCTGACAACCCCGTCAAAGGCCCTTAAAGATCCCTCACTAGGCCTTATTAAAAAGTCATAACGAGTTGAGTCTGGTGGATTTGAATTAAATTCATAAAACTACACTTTATAAAACTACACTTAAATACGACAGAGGAGCCCATAGAAAATCATTTGTAAGTCAACTGGAATTTTTTGCACATTTAAAGACAACTGAAAACAATTTTCTTTTAGAAATTGCTAGCAAACAGATAATAAATAATCCAAAAGTAAAGCCAAGTAACACATTATGACATTCTGAAAAACTTGTAACAACATTAATTTATGTATATATATATATATATATATATATATATATAATCTAATTAATTAATCAAATTAATTAGCAAAAACATGTTTCTTTTTGTAAGATTTCAAGATTGGAAGATGTAATGATTGATACCCGATGAAACATTTTGAATTTTATTTTATTTCATTATTTCTTTTCGTAATCTACTGGACAACTTTTTTTATTTATTTTATTTTTAAATGTCTAAAGTCACTTAATTTTGTTACATTAACATTATTAGATGCATTAAAAAAGACAAAAATATTGAGGAAGAAAATATTTTCTGAAGGGCACTTACTCAACAATCATAGTGAAGTTTATTTTAGTCAACACTACTAAAATCTGTTAACTCAACTGAAGCACTCCAAGTGCATTTTTCAGTGTAATACAAAGATTCAGAGTTTGAATGGACTTAATTTGGATGCCTTTCTATGTTTTTTCAACTGAAAAGGTTAACATTCATTATTCATAACAAATGATATGGGTCAATGAAACATAAATGGGAGAGCAGGACAAGAAGGGTCTCTTTTGGACGCAGCAGCCACATTAGGAAATCTCTGGGTGAATTCAGTCAAAGGCATCTGGACTTGGTTTATCCGTTCGAATAAACCATGTCCAGATGCTTTTCAAGAAATTCACAAAGATGCCTACAATGACCTGGGTGAAGGAAAACTTGTGCATACATATATTAAAGAGAAAAGAGATGCCTTTTTCCTCTATTAAAATAGTAATAACAATGACATTCTCACCCAGTACTGCTCACTATCTGAAGCTTCATTCACTGCCTGTTATGCTATTATTTAAGAATTGAATACAAAGCTATGAGCAGATGAGGCCATAATGTGTATGTGGAGATGTTGGATTGCATTCTAGACTCATATAAAAAGGATATAATGAATAGCTGAGGATAATAGTTCTTCAGGGAGTTTAGCAGCTGTGGCTGAGAGGAAGATCTCAGTGGAGTCTGAGCTCTATTTGGTCATTAGTTCCTGTACAATAGTGTTTCTTCAACTATAAACCACTTTTAGCCCTGTGGACTTTTAGAAAATAAATTGCCTTGATACATAAAACATAATTTCACTCTCACTTTAGTTTATTTGTCCAGTAAAAAGTCTCCATATGAGTCCAACGGGAAAAAAGAAAGAAAGAAAAAAGTTATAGTACAAAGTTTTAAGAAATGTACTCTTTTTAATTTAATTAATTTAATTTAATTTAATTTATAATTTTTTATTTTATTTTTAAAAAATGACAATGAAGACATTTATATTACAAAATATTTATTTATATATATATATATATATACACATACATATAAATTTAAAGCAGCACAGCTATTTTCTGAAGGATTATATGATACTGAAGGCTGGAGTAATGATGCTGAGAATTCAGCTTTAAATCACAGGAATAAATTAAATTTTACAGCATTTTATCATAAAAACAAGTTATTTTAAATTGTATTAAAATGTAATAAAATTACTGTTTTACTGTATATTTGATCAATTAAATGCAGCCTTTTGAAAAATATCAACACAATTTCACTGGCTCTAAAATTTTAAACAGCAGTGTAGCAGCATATCATTTTCATGTTTATGGAAATAACATCATAACTGAATAATACAATTTGTAAATAAATAAATATATATGTATATTATATTTCTTTAACACACTACCTTGTTAATTGTTTCACGTTTGTTTAGGTTATTATATGTTCTAACTTGTAACACTTCATATTTCTATGACACATTTTCATATTTTACAATTGCAACTGAGGGGCTGGGACACATTTGTAACAACAAAATCTTACCTAATCATTTCAAAGAGGAATACAATTCATAGAGGTTTGGAACAATATGAGAGTACAAAAAACATAGATGACAGAATTTGTATTCTTAGGTGAAATATCCCTTAAAATGGAGCACAAAAAGGGAGAGAAAAATATCCAGAAGCAGAAATAATTTTTTTTGGTATGACATTAAACATAACAATGTGTAGTTCAGTGCCAAGGTGTTAACACACCCGATGTAGTCATTACCTAAGCTTTTCCTTCTCCTCACACTATTTTTCTTTCATTTTTTGCTGAAATCTCCTAATTAAAGCCTACATTCAGACTCTTCTACACTACCGAGTTTCATGTTTCCAGCACAGCAAAGGTTGTCAAACTGCAAATGAAATGAATGGTCTCATGTGTGAGGTCTCAGACCGTGTTAACAAAGTCCTTTTACATCCACTGATGGCAGAAGCATCTCGTTATCTCTCTTCCCTTTTAAATTCGCACATCGCTAATTGTAAGAGAGCGGTGGAAGCACACGGACGCTCGACTGCCTGGCAAATACGAGCCGAATGAAGCGAACGAATCATTTACATGATGGATGCTCTCGCCGCTGATGCACGCTGGGTAAAACAACAGCTGAGCACGTCAGTGATGCAATCAATCCAGCAGAGCGCCGGTGATTATATCATCATCAAATAATGAACATCGTGGGCATTAAGTGTGCGTTACAAACCATGGAGGCGCAAGAAAAGATGGCAGAGGTTCATTAAGCTGTTCCATGTAGAGCGACGATGGCTGAGTCAGTGAGCATGCTGGGAAGAGCTCGGAGCTATGCTGTGCACTGATATAGGTCAGGGATTCAGTGGTTTACTGGCGACAGGTGTCAGATTTGTGGCCCGACACTAAAACTGCCATTGACAGACTACGAGAATCATCTGAGTGTGCAGCGGTCACTCGGCTGAGGCCATAACAAGATTGGAGATGAAATCGGGCTCTGCTCCTCGGCCACGGCTCTGAGAAGGGCGTCCAGGGTCTAGAGCGAAGCGTAAGGTGTCAATCACTCTCTGCTATCATTGCTTCTACAGGCATGCAGCGATGCTTTACCACGAGCGCCTCTTTGACAGTGAGTGTGTGTGGCACCATGAGAATAAAAATGCAGTATACTCATATTCAGACTCATGCCTACATATTCCAGTTATTACAATTTTCAGCTGTCCGCCCAGGATACTTGGATATATAACAAAATATGGTCAGTTAACCCAGTGAATAGTAGTAGTGATTATTAGTAGCGTCGGTGAACTGAATTTGAGCCACTGACTATTTTACCGTGGTTTTTACTACATTTCTGAATCTGGGATCACTTCAGTTGTGTTGCTGTCTATGGAGGGTCGAATGGTTCTCTGATTTCAGCAATTTGTGTTTTGAAGATGAACGACGGTCTTATGAGTTTGAAACGACATGAGGGTGAGTAATTAATGACAGAATTTACATTTTGTGGTGAACTAACCCTTTAAGGTGGTACTGTACATGTAGTCGTACCGAACCATCATGGATGGACATCTCGGTTCGATGCATTACAATGAATATAGGCAAATCCCTCCCACACACACACAACCCAGAAGGGGGAGCCCACAACAATTCTGTTTGATTACCTCTAGCAGAAGAACTGGAGCTGCCCGCTCAAAAACAAAGCACCCTAGACAGTGACCATGCGCTGATTCTGAACGCGTTTCCAACACTCCACTGTTTGCGAAATTGAGCTTTGTGCTTGTGTATCCTACCTCTCTCATTTGGTACAAATCCAACTATTCTGTAACATTTTCATATTTTCAATGTAACTTCTCTGAGTGCTATTATGTCTATTTCTGCCATTTGAGTTTCCTTTCTGTGAACAAATTAAGCATATCACAAAAATGAACTGAAACTGAAAAAAATGAACCCGTTTTTTTTTTCCTCCCTCTTATCCAAATCAAATATATTTTATTATAATATTATTATATTATTATATTATTTTATATATTTAAATTTATTCCTTGTATGTACTGCAGATATAACATTAGGGATGCACAAGCGGATTGAACCGTGACCCGATACCAAACTATCCATCTATCTGTCTTTCTTTCTTTATATCTGTCTATCTTTCTGACTACTGTCTGTCTGTCTGTCTTTCTTTCTTTCTTTCTTTTTGCCTGTCAAACTGTCTTTTTGGATTTCATAAAGTTGAAATATTTGTTTGTCTGTCTATATATCTGACAATTCTGTCAAACGTTCAAAAGTTTTTCTTTCTTTCTTTCTTTCTGTCTGTCTGTCTGTCTATCTATCTATCTATCTATCAATCAACTGTCTGTCTGTCTCCCAATCAACTGTCTTTCTTTCTTTCTTTTTATCTTTTTGACTATGTTCTTACTGTCTGTCTTTCTTTCTTTGTCTGTCTGTCTATATATTAGGGTTGTAACGGTTCACACAAATCACGGTTCGGTTCGATATGACACAGCGGTGTCATGGTTCTGGTATGTTTTCGATACAGCAAAAAAAAAAAGAGAAAGAGACAATTTCTTTGATTTTTTTTCACATTTTTATTTCTTAAAATTAACATAAAAGTATGATCTTGTTGAGCGTAGCACTGAAAACATATTTTACACACTTTATTCTCTTTTTTTTCCCAATATAAAAGCATTAGTCTGAATCGTTTTGTAATGCGTACTGAACCGAAAGCCTCGTACCGAACGGTTCAATACGAATACGCGTATCGTTACACCCCTGTCTGTATGTCAAACTGTCAATCAGCTGTCTGTCTTTCTTTATATCTATCTTTCTGACTACTGTATCTACTATCTATCTCTTCAGCACGTGTAGTTCAGTCACACCCCTGAGTTTACATTCAAAGCAGCATTTTAAAAAGAGCACACAACAGTAATTACCCAGAGAGTAATATTTCTCATGAATAATTCATCAGCCTGATGAGTCACACCCGTATTTCCCATTATCAAGGAAAAATATTTAAAGCATTTTTTCAGCATTGAGTAAAGAGCCATCAGAGAGCTTAATCCACAAGCAATTTGCCTAAAACACCTCAACAGTTTTACTTTTCAGGCCACGAGTCATTTTAACATCCATTCTTGAACCACATTGCACAGCTGACATGCAACGCTGAACCGAGCTGTGCAATGCTGAGCAGAGGGCAGTAAAAATAAGGGAGAGCATCTATCCCTGCCTCCTTTTTATTGTTCCCCATGGAAACAAGACAAGTGCCAACACCTCCCATATGTGGGGGAAAGGATCATTGCTGATTTTCACCCACTTCTCCTTGATGATTGCAATATCAGATACATTCTCTTACCATGCCATCCCATTGAATAGGGGAAGGAGATCTCAAAGAGGTTGTCATATTTCGTCAGGAGTCTTTTCATTATGGATGCCAGACCTGCAGGAAAGGAAGAGAGTGAACAATAAAAAAAGGTGCAACTGGGAAAAACTGACTTCAATTTTCCACCAATATTGCTTGGGTTTTATCCAGCCTGGTTTCATTACAGATTCTAGCACTTCACCCCAGCACCTTTCATGGCCAGGAGGTGCATTCATTTTGTTTTTCAGCCAAACAAAACTAGACTCACACACAGAGCCACCAAAACCAAGATGGATGGTTTGCGTCTCCTCGCTAAATGAAATGACAACATGCTTCGTTTCAGAAAGAAGCAACCTTTTGACCGCTCCAGTCAGTAAATTGCATTCGTCCTTCAAGAGTGATCCATGATTTCAAGATTCATGCTGGTGAATGCAAGCTTGTTTTTCCCAGGAAAACAACAGCTGCCTTGGTAATTCAAAAAATAATGACAGTAAAATCAGAGCTCAGATTTAATAAACAGTGGAACAGCTGAGCCAAAAACAGCATCACGCTTCTTGGTCCAACAAGTAAAAAAAAAAAAGTTTGACAATATATATTTCCTTTTGGGCACTGGGGAAAGTTGCACCTTTATGGCATGATGTGGCTAAATGGTAAATACAGATTTCTGCTTGCAAAGAAGGCTGCAGGTTTTTAAAAAAAGACCTCTGATCATTTTGGTGACCAGCAATGTGGAAAGCACAGATGAATTCACATAATCCAGACAGAAAATAGAATAAAAAAAGGAATTTATAGTATAACTCAGATTGTAACCGAATAATTATTATTACTACTATTGTAGAGTAATAATAAAAAATAACATCATTATTTAAAGTAGATTTAAGGATATCACATAATTTCTCTTAGAAATTGTTACATTTTTATTTCATAACAAGATTAATTAAAATTAAATTAAATTAAATTAAATTAAATTAAATTAAAAGGCAGTTCGACCTGAAGCAGCACTGCAGCGACCGATGACATCAAAGTACCGTGAGAGTGATCATAAAGAGCTCATGGAACGATGCTCTCAGCTGTCAAATGCTCTTTTTCCATACACAGCTCACTCGCTCCAGCGCTGCTTCAAGTCGAACATACCTAATCTTTTCCCAAAACCTGTCGGGAGTAGGGCCACAATATCACCTCAAAATGTGGGACCCGAGTGGACATGCTATCCAGGGGGCCCAGAAACCGTAACGGAGCACCTGTAAAGATGCAATGTAATCAATTGCACATTTAACATTTTTAAGAGCCAATACAGGTCAGAGTGTATATGTGATGCTGTATAGTCCTAGTAAAATATGGCACATTGCAGTAATCTGCTGCATCATCTTAAGCGATGCCCAAAATTTATGCAAGCACAAAGCCAAATGTATTCACACCACCCCCCAAGTCCATCTGCAAAGCACACATGAAAGTCTTATTCTTGTGAACAACTTTCCAGAAACAAATCAAGTGTAAAAACACCTTTTGTTAGCTAGGATAGAAAAAAGCGTGTGCTAACTAAGCAATAATGAGTTACACAAATTCAAATGGAGCCTTTTGGTCTGAAAAGAGTTGTCCTAAAAACTGCTGAGAGCTCCGGCACTTACTCAGGGAAATGTTTGGTTTGTCAGCCGATAAAATAGATTACATGCTAGGCTGGAAGTCTGTGATCCTCAGGCTGTCTCCTCGACTGGAACAATGGGAGAGTGTCACAGCTCACAGACAATTGGAAACAATTTCCCAATCTCCATGTTAAACAAGAGCTGATGAGGCCTATTTTCATTTAAATTATACATTAGACTGTTCATCTGTATGATTGATGCATTTTTATGTGCATATATCAGAAATATGAGCAAATGGTCTGGGTGCAAATGATGAAATACATTAGAGGATTTGAAATGAAGGATTTTCAGCAGGGATAGGCTGAATTACCAAATGTAGGTCTACTGATGTTATGGGAAGTTTGCTGAATGCATTTCGGTATAGCTTGAACCCCACAAAGGAAATGATCTCTACTGTGGCACTGATGAAGACACTTGCTGTCTCCATTGTGGAAAAAGAGTAGTTCACTTTAGTATACTATTAAAAAAAGAGTAATAATAAATATATATACATATATATATATATTAAAAAAACTTCTGAAAACATGTGATCTGAAGTTATACTTTTGTGACAGAAAAGTACATTTAAAAAATAATAGCAATTAAAAAAAAATACAATTCTATATATATATATATATATATATATATAGTAGTATAGACCCAGCTCCCAACACAACTTTGTGAATAGATTAACAATATTTTTTTATCGCGCGATAAGAGTCTCGCGTTAACACAGCACGTTAACGGCCCATATATATATATATATATATATATATATATATATATATATGTATAGTGTTTGTGTGAAATTTAATTTGTGTCATACAGTGTTTTGGAATCATGTCATCAGAACATAAAATAATAGTTTTCTGAGAACATGCAAGATGAATGCAATGTTTTTGGATGTTAAGTGCAATTAAATAGAAATGTGCTGTACTTCAAGTTTATGCTATTAGTTAAACATCAGAGTGCTTTTAGGAATGAATGCATGTTTTTTATGTAATTTAATACATATATTGTCTTTGAAATATGGCTATACTGAATTACAGCCAAGTGCATTTTCACAACAGGTGCACATTCAGTTCTATTAAGCAGTGTTGTCAACTATTTCAGAAAAAAAAAAATAAAATGAATAAACAACTGCCGCTGGTTGTTTTTATGTCAGTCAGATTGACCAGAATGCACTTTAAAATGGATCAGATTTATAACTAACCCGATTAGCGCATTTGACGTCACTTTGTGTATCCTTCAAATGCTAAAACCCAACACAGAGTGTTAAAGTTCCTATAAAACTCATGCATATTTAAATAGATAAGCGTTCTTTAGATCATAATAGGTCTGTTGCAAGCATTCCAGTGCACTTTACATTTAGGTCTGTGATTCGAAGCGGTATATTCACGAAATTGGATTAGCGCTCGGTTAATTATCCTTGCAAACATAAAAGGCAATACAATCCAGAAAGAAGGGAGATTCCACAACAAGCATCAACATGTGTCATCAAGCCTTCAAACTATGATTCAAAACGGCGCTTTATCAGAAAAACAAACAACATCCCTGGAGTCTGAAAGCGTCAGAATGTCGACTGGGTGACGGTCTCTGTAATTGGCAGGCTCAAAGCGGGGTTGTGATCTAGTGTGATTCCCCGCCGCTCTTTCTGACAACGGCTGACCTGCTTGGTAATTTCCCTGACGTTTATTTACATACTGGATTAAGTCTGTCAGAACTAAGCCTGCGAGCGTGAGAGACGCGTATCCAGGAGGTGAATGTTTATCTGGTGTCACAGCTTCACTTCGAAAGCCTCTCCTTTACTTTTTCTGGCACTGACAGGGCAACTTTAATAACAACTGAGAAGCGCGTAGGTGTGTATGAGTGTGTGTCTACGTGTGTGTCAAGTCCGACGTGGGAAAAGGGCACTAGGCGATGTGACAAGGAGACGTGAGGTTTTAAGAAGATATTTTGTCAAAGCAGACGTAAGGAAGAGATACAGCGAGGTGTCTTTAAAGGTTCAGACAGAAATGTTAAGCACCGACAACGAACCAAAGGGAGTTTTTCTAAATGTGAGCTCTCTCCTGCGGCTCTCTTCGTGACTGACAGAATTTACAGCGTAAAAATAAATTTGACTGCGAGGGGAAAAACATCCCAATAATTCAGTCCAACTGGAATGACTATAAAGTCATGGCCAAACGTAAAAGTTAACACAATAAATTTAGTTGAACTGTGAAATCTTTTGTTATTTTTGTGCTACTGAGATTTATACACACTGCAGAACAAAATGTGACCAAAGGCCGATTAAACTATGAATGTATCTTTGTATATAAATTAGTGTTAGGCCCCACCTCGTACATTTCTAAAATATAAAACAAAATTAACAACTTGAATGATTTATTTTCACACAAAATCTGTTGTTCCATGAATGTTCAATACAACGTTTACATTTCTCTGCAATTATACATTTTAGGTGCCGTGAATAGCATGTTTTTTTTTTTCTTGAGGTGGGCCTTTAGCCCCATTGTACCCTACTATATACATATATACATATATATATATATATACATATACATGCACACAAAAAATATATTGTATACATATAAATATACTATTTTTCTTAAACATATGTATGTGTGCATTAAATGCATAATCACTTTAGAGAGCTAGAGATGTATGTTTGCCTGCATGCATTTTCTAAATAATAAATAATTATGATTCAACTTTCCACCAATCGTAAGAACAGCTAAGTATGCAAATAAATGTCATTATACAATAAAATATAATATATATATGTATAAATTCATGAAAACCTTTCTCTCTCTCTAAAAACATATATATATATATATATATTATGGAATGCCGTTCAGGAAAATTTGAGAATATGGAATTGAGTGAAACATGAATATATGGAACGAAAGTCTGAATATATAAAATGAATGTCTGAATATATGGAATGAAAATGTCATGTCATCCTGGGCCGTGTGCGTTGTAATAATTTGTTTTTTAAAAACATTTTTTACATTTGTTTTATGTCACATTTTTCAATTTGAAATGAAATATGCAGAAACAAGAAAACTTTTTTTTTTATTATTTGTTCAAAAAAGCATAAAAAAAACTAAACAAAAAAAAAACAATGAGATTTAGGCTGGATTTCTTTTATCAGTTCACAGGTAAAAAATGGATAAACCACTGGAAATTTCATTTTCCACTTGTGGGTGGTCATGACACACCCCTTACCGCCGATTGGTACCAAATCTGAGCTCGTGAAGTCATCATCAGTTCATTCAGCTAAATAAAAGTCTTCTGGTGCTATATCAGCATCTATCAATATGTAGTTGTTCTGTGCAGCCTAAACGCATTTCACAGAAATATTTAATATATACCCAGCACTTTATATATTCAGACTTTCATTCCATATATTCAGACTTTCATTTTATATATTCAAACTTTCATTTTATATATTCAGATTTTCATTTTATATATTCAAACTTTCATTTTATATATTCAGACTTTCATTCCATATATTCAGACTTTCATTTTATATATTCAAACTTTCATTTTATATATTCAAACTTTCATTTTATATATTCAGACTTTCATTCCATATATTCAGACTTTCATTTTATATATTCAAACTTTCATTTTATATATTCAAACTTTCATTTTATATATTCAGACTTTCATTCCATATATTCAGACTTTCATTTTATATA
>JAUMHI010000002.1:282026-299508 GCA_032359435.1 Enteromius unitaeniatus | reverse complement strand
AGTGACTAGACTGGACATCTGTTCTTACCGACAGCCCCCAACTGGTTTCAAGCTAGCTACCTGAACTAACTCCTTTTATTTATATATATATATATATATATACTATTAATAATAAAAATAAATAAACAAAATAAAATACCATGCACTGAGTTCCATTTTATTGTTGTGACCATGTTTTTTACAAGGATTTGTTTTTATTGTCAGTGCGGGCCTAAATAAAAATAAATTTAAGCGATCGCATCTGAGCAATTTCTTGTTTCCATAGGCAGGATTTTTGTTCCATACACTCCAGGGCAGTGCTTAATTTGTACTTTTCAAGGTCCCAGGAACAAAGCAGGGTGACAGATCTGGCGTGTGATTAAGGAGGGAGAGGTAACAGCATTTGCACAATCACATTGGTGCGCCATTTTCAGTGATTAACAGTGTTAATCAGTGGTGCCTGCAGGTGTATGCATTTGTCATGATTCCAGTCAGTGTTTCCCTGTCTAGTCTAGTATTTTGAAAATGTTTGTTCTCTTATGTCTCCACCCCCTTGTTTGTCTTTATGGTGTTTGATTAGCTCCTCGTCCATTATCATGTCGACCTCTCGTTATCATGTCTATTTAAAGAGTTGTTTGCATTCTAAGCTTTTTACTTAGTTTACCTCCTTGTCAAGCATGTCTTTGTTTCTTGTATTGTTCCTGAGTGGATTTCCTGTGTACCGTTCTTTGCTTTGTTTGATCTTGTGCCTTTGGAAACTGTGTGCCGATCGACTGACCCTCGCTCTTGCCCTGGACTGATCTTGTGTTTTGCCTCCTCCATTTCTGTTTACTGTTGTGTTCGACCATGCCTTTAAATAAAACCCAGCCTTTGGATGCGTGTCTCTCTTAGTGTTGTCAAAAGACCCGGTACTTCGGTACCAGGATGGTACTAAAAAATTAGAAATGTTATGGTACCAGGTTTTCCATTACACTCCTAATAGCTACAATTATAAAATAAAACACAAATAGTTTTGGCCCTGTTTTAGGCTTCGCCTTATTTGTATATTTTAGACTATTTTTATATTTAAATGACTCGCCGCCATCTCGTTAGACGTGTGCCTTCAGAGAGAAATGCGTATTTACGGCTTAGAGAAAGAGTTTTTCCTTTTGTTTGGAAATTTTAATTATATTATTTCTTTTTATAGTAGTTTAAATCTTTCGTGAAGCGCTCCTATACCAGACATGGATGGCAGAAACCGAATTCTCTGCTTTCCTAGTTATTTTACGAAAGCAGAGTTTTGCTGTGGGAATGTACATATATGTAGTCACTTTACAGTTAAATTATGGCATATTTGAGTTGTTTTTACTGAAAATGATATGCAAGTGATGACGCTGGCCCCTCCTTGTCTTGCAGAGCTTCTGGTGGATGTACGTCTTACAACCCATATTTCTGTAAGTTAAACATTTAAACTAACTCACTGATATGCTTACATTGTTTGGATAGATTTTATTTTAATCAAGTTGTGATATTTTGAGAAGGCTAAATTAATCAAACATTTGGCTATGATCAACAAAAAAAAAATACATAAATTCATTTAACGTTTAAAAAAAATGCTCAATGTTTTTTTTATTTTTTTTAATATTTTTTTTTTAATAAAGTGAACTTGACAAACAACAGTCATTTTTCCATTACTTACAAAATGGTACTATTTTAATTACAGTTGTATAAACTGTTTTGGGAGAAGGGGAAGACGGTCTTGGGTCGGACTGTGCCAGTAATTCTCAGTGCGTAGCCTGCAGGCGCCCATGCTTGCTATTATTAGAGCTCATATGAAAATAATTTTAATATTAATAATAATAAAATGTTATTTCACAAATCTCTGTAATAAAGTTTAAAGTTAAAAATAAAAGTTAAAAAATAAAGTTAAAAAAAAAAAGTAACACAATTATTTATGTATATATTTAAGTTAATTTAAGTGTTACATCAATAAATAGGGCCTAACATTAATTTTAACCTATTTATTCTTCTTTCTAACCATGTCTAAATATACAATAATTATGTTTGCCAAGCTCTGATAATTTATGGAATATTTGGAACAGGTGAGATACCTTTAGACACAGATGTCTTTCACTTTCAGTCATTTTGTGGTGAACTGTCCATTTAAGTTAGACAGTCGTTCATCACGTCCTGCACGCATCATTAATTACCGGACTCCACTGATAACTTTCCAAATTCAGCCTTACATCTGGAGAGCCTTGTGTTTTATTGCATACTGGTTTAACCATGGCTGTAATGTGCACAATCTTAGTCGAAACAGTGAAAACAAAGGAGCCAAAATGCAATCATGTAAAAATAAGCTTCTCTTTTGTTCATGAATTTGATTTCATCTTAATTGCTATTAGTATTATAAACAGTAAAACATTTAAATATGTGTTGGCCTTTGTGAAAATCGTGTCCCGTAGTGTCACACTCATGGATGTTTTGCGTTTGTGTTTTCATTTCCCATGTGCTCTGTGTGACATAGTTTGTCTCATATTTAATTGACATTATGTTCAGGTGTGTGTCTTAAATTATGTTTTAATACCTAAATTTAAAACAGTCCCAGTACTATATTTAAGAGGCTAAATGGATAAAAATGTATTGCCCATTGAGATCGCTGCTAGTGTGCTAGGGGGCGAGGTGCATTTCAGGGTATTTGGAAAGGCAGAACTCGACAATGGATTGGCCTAGGTACAGTATTTGATTTATTATTATTATTGTTATTATTATTAATTTATTTATTTTTTAGACAGATCTGATTGGGAGCTTTTCAGACTTTTTACACATAATGTGATGACGTAATCGGCCATCAATACAAACGTGTTTAGGCCAAACTAGCAGAAACCGCACCATTCAACTCCATCACATGCATTGATTGTGCATATTAGACACATTAGAATGCCATATGGAAATTCCAGTTCACAGAGATTTGAAAATGGTCTAATTTTAAAGATAACAACCTAATCTAAAAGCTGATATAATGTTTGTGGCCACTTTTAGCACACAGAAGTAGTAATTGGAGCAGGAAATGTAATGTTTGTTAAAATAAATGTTTGTTAAAGCGATTTGTAAAGCGATTCTTTCGTTAATTATTCTCTGTAATGTATTAATAATCAAATAATAAAAACACATTTTGCAGAATGAGATCTTTCATTTGTGTAACTTATTAGCTCATTAAGGCAAATGTATATAAATAATTGCTATTAATTATGATTAATTGCAATTATTTTTATTAGCTGCTAGTAGTAACTGTAGCAGAATTACCATCAACTATTCTGTTCATTCAGCAAACATATAGTCTTCATATAGACTCTAAGCACAGACTCGTGGCCACAGAAAAATACCTCCTTACAGTTTCACTGCATTAGCAGGGATTTTTCCCGGATTAATCCGGATTTTCCGACCTGAAAATGTGACCTATGTGAATCGTGCAGATCTGAAAAAAAATCAGCATTGCATAGCCGTCACCATGGGACGGAACTACAATCGCCGTCCCTGAGCAACAGGGCCAATCACATGCCTGATTAGAGCAGGTTGCAAGGGCCAAAATCGTAAAGGGACATTCATTTGAAAGGGAGAATCAGAAACTCATGTAATTTGTGCAAACGTTTTATTAACTCTGTTACCTCACATAATTGAACACACATATATAAATACACTCACAGAAAGGGGAAAGTGCAAAGAAGGCTTAAGGGTAAACCATTAAGAAAAAGCTAGAATTTAAGTTATGAAAAGAGAGTCAGTTTGACCACCTTGTAAAACCATCAGTGCCGTTAGAATGGGTTCCATAACTAATGCTAACTTGGATTGGCATTCATGTCCTCCTGGTTTGAAGAGCAATGAATTCCAAAATATGTCCTGACTCTGGTGATTAGTAGAGGAAAGAAGAGCTGGGAGAGAGATCTGTCGCAATCTGTGGATCTTGGGTAAATGGAAAAATACTAGACAGCAAAGGTCTGGCTCAGAACTTAGGGGTTGCTGTGGAGCTAAAAGACTGCAGACTGTGCTGCACCTAGGGCCCGTGGGCTTAGGAGACCAGAGAGATGGTGGCCTCCAGCACCCAGACAAATCCAAAAGGCTAGGTGGGTCCCTGCCGTGGGGCCTTTTGAAACTTGTTGAGGTCACACATCTAGTGGGTCAAAGAGCCAGTCGTGTGTTACTAATTTGGAGGGACGTTTTATTGTCTTTGTTTCTAAGCATGGTAATTTACATATGGTGGTTGATATCCAAAGTGGAAGAGCTTCTAAAAATGCTGAATGTTGCAAAGAGATCAACATATAACATACACTCTCAATTAAATCATCTGAAGACAAGTCTTTAGATACCAATCATGAAATGTGTTGACACTATGAGGTAATATGTATCATAAACATGCATAAAACAGTATACCATACACAAGACGATATACAAGCACAATAACAGTATACACTATGACCTGAAGGATGGGTATTTACTCAAAGAAAGTGTTACTGTGAATTAATTTAGGGTCCATTTTAAGTCCATTGTCTTTTCAACAGGGAGAACTAGAGTCAGAGTTACACAGAGTCACATCCTCCAAGCAATAAACCAATCTTATAAGTTTTGTTAATAATTGAGCTGACCAATCAAATCAAAGTAGGCTGGGTTTGACTATTCACAGTTACATTTTGAAAGACAGTGAGGTAAGATGGAAGCTACAAGTCATTTAATGTTAGTCAACTGTTTTACAATAGAAATATTATATGACCTACAGTTAAATTTAGAGAAGCAAAGATACTCTTTTCTCAAATATGCCCATTTTGTGAGAGAGAGATATGATGTGATATGATGAAATGTGTGAACTACTGCTATCTGTTTGTCTGTCCCTACAAACAAAGCTATGCATTTAGTCATGATCAGAAACACATTGCTGCTGGAAAATTTAATGTTGCGATTCAGTATGAAAACCATTTTTTTCCTGGGGTATTGTTGACAGTTCCTGTGTGCAAGATGATTGATGTGTGTGTTTGCGCATCTGTGTATCACCAACAATGTTACAATATGCATCATGATACTAAAGCCACGATAGGATACGTATCACAATGTGGGTCAGTTTTGGAATTGCATTTATTTTGAGCAAAATTTAGCAATGTTAATGTTTGTTTATTGTACAGTACATTGAATAGCCAGTGTTATAACAGTTGTGATAACTGAAAAGCAATTTTGCTTTGTCATTAACAAACAACAATATTAATGTAATGGTAACACTTTGCGGTAAGGGTACATGAATTACTATGAAATCATGCATAAATGAATGCATGAATTATGGTTTACTTCATGCAGTAATATATCTCATGGATTAACGGGAACTAACATGAGTTCAGAGTCTTTCATTCATAACTTCATGGATGAGCTACACATTAAGACATTGACCAAGAAAGAAAGCAAGAGAGAAAATGAAAAGTATTTATTATCTACTTTGGATCTGTAGTACATTTACATTACATTTACTCATTTAGCAGACACTTTTATCCAAAGTGACTTACAGACTTAGTACATAAATTGTTAGGAATTTGTGCATAAAAAAAGCATTTTTTGTGCAGATAAAACTACTTGAATTACTAAATGAATTTACAAAAATCCACATTACCTCATTCATGCATACAGGCTACATATTTTACAATACAGTGCAGATTGTGCTGGGCCCATCTGAGGAGGTGCGCAGACAATCTGAATAGACGCTTTGATGACAGACCCCCTGATGATTTATGCATGACACCACCGTCATACTGTCTGAACGAACTAGGACGTGACTGTCCCTCAGTTTTCAGTAGGAAAACATGACAAGCGTGCCATACTGCTAACATTTCCAGGCAGTTGATGTGCAAGCTGCTGTCTGCATCTGACCACAGGCTTGAGGCCGACAAGCCCTTGTGCAGCGCGCCCCACCCCTTCTTGAAGGCGTCTGTCACAATTACTATCCTTCTGAAAACTATTTGGAGGGGAACACCTCTCTGCAGCCACTGGGTGCCTTTCCATAAGCGGAGAGCTGCTCTGTCAATTTTTAGCCAAATTAGCCAAATTTTAGCCAAGCTTGTGGTGGCACCTGTGTCTTAAACCAGTATTATAGCAGCAGCATTTGCGGAGGCCGAGCTGTAACACTGATGAGACTGCGGCCATTAGATCCATCATTCTCTGAAAGGCTTTCAGGGGCGAAGACCCATTTATTCCAGCTATGTTGTGTTTCATATCCAGAGCGTTGCAGGGTAGAAGACATAAGCGGAGCAGTTTGCTGGGTGGTCCGGCCGTGGTGAGACTTTGCCCCGCTCTCTTGAGATGCAGATCAGGAGGAAGCTGGCCAGTGTGAGCTCATCATTCTCAAAGCACCTCCTGAAAAGGATGCTATCCTGGCGCGGAGAGTATCGAGACTGAGGGCCTCACAGTGCAAGCAGTGAGCACCAGTCAGAGCTACCTCTGTGTGGAGTTTTCAGAGGCAGGCGACACACTCGTTGCAGGTGGAGCAACAGTGACTGGACATCTCAGTCCTTAGAAACCGCCACAGAGGACTGCAACTGCAGCATCATTTTGGTACTGATTTTGACATTTTTGCAATAAACAAATGGTTATAATTATCTGTCTGTCATGTTTTTCTTATACTGTACAGAGATATTTATGGTTAGTTTTAGAGGTAGAATTAGGATTAGAGACTATAAAAAAAAAAGTTCATGCTATACTAATGGCTGCCTAATGTTCTGGAAAAACAAATAAACAAACAAAAAATGATTACACCCATACATGACAAACACATGACAGTTCATATGCAAACTTGTTAATTCTTTTTAATATCGGCATTTTTTTGTTTTGTTTAAGATGGCTGAAGCTGTAGACTTAAGCAATTAACACACTGGTATTCAATATTTCAAAGGACCAAGTGACCACTTTAGTTGAGGGGCCACACACATGATGAAGTTATAAGAAACTAATGCTTTGTTAGTAGGTTTTTGTTAGATTTCATTAGACAGCAAAAATAAAATAAATTTTTTTAATAAATTTTATTTATTAAAAGTAATACAAGTACGATCTTGATTTGTTTTTTTTCTTTTCTTTTACTTTGAACAACAATGGTATACTACAATATTGTAGTAGTTATAAACTAACATTTTTGTTTTTAAATGGAACAGGAATATTGGAAAAAGATGAGTGTGTCTACATTTTCTTCAGACAGCACAGAACGTGTCTTCAATGCATGGGCTACTGTTGTGCTTCTAGCAAAGAACAGAAAGATTGTGACCTTCTTTACCTGGAGTGTTAGGAGGGCTCTATAACATGTAACATTTTCTTAAAACCTGCATTAAAATCCACGGCTATAAATGTACCGATATATTGTTTTGCCCTGTTCAGATCTGTTGGAAATGTCTACCTGAATGCCATGGGGAGAGTTTGTAATGTGCGTGTTTCTAGTTCTCGTCTGCTTTGGGGTGGGAGGGGCAGTCAGCACATAGCATGTCCCATTGTTTGCGCTGCCTTGAGTGTAGCACTGAAAACATTATATTTTATATACTTTATTTTTATTTTTAATCGTTTTGTTTGTAATGCATACCGTACTAAACGGTTCAATACGAATACGCGTATCGTTACACGCCTATTAGTTAGTGATGAGTGCTGTATTTGGATGTCAACAGAATTCACATACTATGTGCTGTGATTGGCCAATGTTTGGGTCTGGTCACCACTTTAGTTGAGAGGCCACACACGAGGAAGTTATGAGAAACTAATGCTTAGTTAATGATTCACAGAATTCACATGCTATGTGCTGTGACTGGCCAGTGTTGGGGTGTGTTCACGTACCTGGAGGGCTATATGAACATGCTTAATAACTAATTAAAAAAACAACAACAACAAAAAACATTAGTTCTTACATTAAGTAGTTTTATCTGCACAAAATAATGCTATTTTTATGCGCTAATTCATGCCAGTTTATGTACCGCAGATTTATTGAAAGTAGATATTAAAGACTTTTCTTTCTTTCTTTCTTTCTTTCTCGTGAGCAAAGATAACATCACAATCGTGCATAATAAATCATGATGATGTACCCATCTCAGTTATTGTCTTAATTAATGTGTAGTTTATCCATGAAGTTGTGAATGAAAGACTATGAACTCATGTTAGTTCCTGATAATTCATGAGATATTACTGCATGAAGCATAATGCATTAATTTATGCATGATTTCATAGTAATTCATGTGCCCTTAAGTGTTACCAGTGTAATAAAATAAATTTGTTACCAAAAAAAAATAAAAAATTAATAGATTTTCCATTTGCTTTTTAATTGTTTGGCAGTCAATGGAACAGTTACAAGCCGCCTGGTTTTAATCAAAATTTCAAGTAAAACGTGTATAGCCTCCAGCTGGGTGTGTCATCACATGAAAACTATGAATTATGCTTAAATCCATTGCATCCACTAATTCTGTTTTTGTTGTCTTGGCAGAAATATGTGAACTAGCATTCCAAAGCCACACTGGATTTAAGCTTAATACACAAATGCTAAGAATATGACTTGCTCAGAAGAAGCAGAGGCACAATTTGCAGAGATACAGCTGCTATTAAGTATGTTTCCGAGTGAAGAAGAGTTACAAGTGGATGAACTTTCACATGCAGAGCTCAGAGCTTATGTGGAGGGCACAGCTCATAATCCCCCCAGCATCAGGCCCCAATTCAGCATCAAGCTGAAGATGGAGAACCCTGCAGTAAGTATGTGGAATACATTAAAATGTATTAAAACCGTATTTGTTTCTCATAATTTAATTTTGTTGTCAATCTCTTTTTTTTTTCCTGAAAGGTGAGCATTACATTGCTGTGCACCTACCCAGCTGAGTACCCAAAAGTGTTGCCGGATATTGCTGTCAGGTATTTAAAAGGGTGGTTGATTGTGAATTTCTTTTTTTGAGTTTGGTTACACATGTAGTAGTCTGTGTTTAATTTTGCTGTTTGAGCATAAACAATATCTGCAAGGTTACAACTCTAAAAGTTAAGTCCAAATGGAGCTATTGGTTGGGTTGCACCAACCAGGATTAAATTAAGCAAAGTTTAGTGCTAATCAATGATTTGTTGACCAGGGTTTTATTTTAAATCGAGTTGTGATGCACAACTTAATTTAAAATTTAAATGAACAAATTGGGGATTAGAATTCTAACCTGTGATTTAAAAACCCTCATCTATTAAAAAATTTTCTTCGCCATAATGGATTTGTCATGTAACTAAACAGCAAAAATGTTAACATTCCTAATCCTGTCTCTGACATAATTTACTTTGGTCAAACGGCTAATCTGTGAAGAAATAAAAACACAAGGTTTCATAGTCTATATATCTGTGGTATATTAATAGAGAGCAGCTTATGACAGACAGCAGAAAAAAAGAAACAAATGACCTCTGCTCATTACAGTGCTACCTTGTCCGTTCAGCAGCTGTGTGAAGTGGGCATGAGAAACGAGAGGCACGGCTGCAATCACTGGTGCTCACTTAGTCATCACTTTAAATGTTATAACTACAGAATATTCCTGTCTTCTTTTTTGCTGTACGCCAAGATGGATTGAGATGCATACCTGTAAACTTGTCGTTTTTCGGCGACAACCACCGTTTTCATTGTCAATTGGGTCTTTCACATGAATCGTGTAGAACTGGAGAGTTATTTTTTTAGACTCAACTAAGCTTGGTGGGGGTGGGCTTGCATGCCATGTAGGCCATTATTGGACAATTCTTATAAATTAATTTTTTTTTGGACTAATCAGAATCTCAGTGCTTGCTTCAGGATCTTGAAGCACACTAGGTGCGTTCGAGATGCACTACACTAGCCTGCCACCAGTTGACGAGAGCAGCCCCTTGTAGTCGGGGGAGGAGTAAAGAGACGGCCGTCAGGTTTATCAAGTTTATTATTTGTATCTTTGTTTTGTAGTTAGCTATAGGACATTTTTCAAATATAAGCAGTTTATTCAGTGTAGTGAAGCCTTTCACAACATCCATTAAAAAAACGTCTTCTGGTTGACCAGTTCTTTACACTTATACAATACGAATATATATTTACCATATCGCCTAATCTTCATTTTCATAATTAATGTTTTGTTTGAATATCATATATACCATATAAAAATGTATTACATACAGGAACTTTTTAGAGAAAAAACACACAGCTCACATCGTGCATGTCACATAATCTGACCAACGAGAATAAAGTGTGTCGTCATCAAGGCTTTCGTAGCCGATTTTGAGCAACTGCAGCGCCTGACCTGTGCAACTGCTCTCGTTTTGCTCTCACGGTACTTTGATGGCACATGTGATCGAAAGGCAGCTGCAGTGCCCGTTTAAAATCGGACAAATGATCTTATCAGAACGCATTGTTTTGTAAGGCGGCAGTCAATTTCTTGCGGTGCCGCTTTAAGTCGAACACACCTACTGTGTTCGCCTGTCAAGAGACAAGAGGTTGCCATGGTAGTGTAAGAATTCAAAGGGAAATCGGGGAATATTTTCTTACATTTAATTTACTTCCTTTAATTTAGATTTGCACAAATACTTTTATCCTGAATTGAAATATGGAATACACTCTATTGAGCAAATCCGTCCAGCGTTTAGCACTATTAGTGTATTTAAACAGTTTGCCTTAAATTGTGACCAGCGAACTAATACAAAACTGTAGTGTTTTTAGATTTAAGATCTGAGCAAAATTTGACTTTACAAAACACAATACACAAGACAACGATCCTTAATGAAACACAATTTATTATTGAACTATTCTTCTATACAAAACACTAACCTAGGATTATGTAAACACACACAGTTCTGAGGATGAAAAGCAAATGTTCTCTTAAAATCCAAAGTACTTGCTGCTAGTTTATAGAACCACAACCAGAGAGAAATTGCCAAGCAGAGGTTTTAGCTTTACTTATTTGCACCATTCAGCGAGAAAGGTTAGGTTTGTGTTACCGCTATGAACTGAAGCTGATGAAGTCGTTCTAAGGAGTTAGTCTGCAAGTTGGTTGCCTCTGGAGCTTTTAGCAGTTGTTTCGATGAGTTCTGAGAGGAGGCTTGCGCAGAAGTAATGCTCCATGGCAAAGAGGGTTTAGCTCCTGAATTGTGAGTTCGGGGAGTCGCTTCACCGGTTTGCCGTTGTCTTCCGTCTTGATGCATAGCTGATGGTGGTCTTTGTTTGAAGAAGACACACCACCCTTTTCCTCACAAATGTGGGCTAGTGTGAGTCCGCAGCTGGGTTTGCAAAAAAAGTCACACGTAGAACGTTTTGGGGAGTTCTCCCAGCATGTAAATCAGAGTCTGTGTTTATCTGATAATCAATTTATGTTGGGTATGGTTCAAGGTGCACTGGCCATCTGTGGCTTGTACATTTCCTGACAACACACTCCATGTTTTGTCTGATTCCTAGGCAGTTTTACGTCCAGACATTCAGGCATCCGAGGATGGTCTCATGAACTGTTTAGGAGGAGACCTCAAGATTCTCTTTGGAGTGTTGTTCTTTGTCTGTTCACTATGAGGTCCTACAGTAATGAGCAATACTTCCTGTCTTACTGTTACAACAATGCTACAGTAGGTGGACAACCAAAATGACTACTACCGTCGCGGCAAAGTCCCGGATTTAAATTTAATTAAAAAGTCTGAGGTGATTTTGGGGATATTTCTGATTATTTCAACTACTTATAACATACTATGGACAACACATAATTGTATTTTGTATACAGCACAAACATATGTGACTATATGTTTAGAATAATAATATGTGACTAGGATGGATGTACATGTTTGCATTTTTTAGAAAAAAAATATTATGCGTGGTTACTAAGTTTTGAGATAAAACTAGCTAAAATAAGGTCATCCAAACCATAGTGAATAGTCCTGAATAGGAATTTAGAGTAACTAGCCTATTAGTTTAGGATATTTACTTCAGAATTATGTAAAAATCATTTCAATTACTTATTCGCAGAAAGTTTGCTAGTGTAGTGTAAAATATAGTTTTTTAAATTTTAAAAGACATGTTTTGAGGCTTAAAGCCAGTATGCGGGGGAGTGAGAATGGTCATTAATATTCAGTGATTTTCACCTGAAGAGACAAAGACCTCTTCCCTAATGGCCCATTAGTGACAGTGACAGGTAAGTCAGGTAGAAATAATGGGAGGAGTTTAAAAGAGAAGTTTTTTTTTAAATGATTTTTACGCACAGTTATAGACCCGTTACTGACTGGATAACTTCAGTCTTCTGAACAAAATTACACCTAATACATTTAAACTTTCAATGTTAAATCCAAAATACACAACAAAGACAGGGAAACACGGGAAAACGCTCACAAAGGAGGGACAAGCCACACACAATGATGAGCGGGGAACACAGGGAATTCTGGGGTATTTATATAGGAGGTAAGGACACAGGGGGCGGAGAACATAATCAGTAGCTATGGAAACACATGAGGTGGGTGGAGAACATATCAGTAACCATGACAACAGGAATCGCTAGTGATGGGAGACAGCTCCCCTAGCTGCAACGCCGGTACTGACTGGACAACACATGGCCCCGTGAAATAGGGTTAACCCTCTGAGGTCGGCCGTCACGCCGGCGTGATTTGGGTCTTTTTTTTCTTTTCAGTGTAAAAGACACTAATAAAACTGTTATATACACCATTGGAATCTGTTAAATGTCTACTTTTTTTATTTCACTCTCAGTAACAACAAAAGTGTGTGCTTTAGCAAAATAAGGAAAATAAAAAGTGTGCGTGATTTTTCTTTGTTCTCTCCGTGAACAGTTTTTAAAAAGCTGTTACTAAAATTAACTATAACTCCACGAAAACATGACACACAGACATGAAAAATATATCTATCTAAGCTTTAAGCGTCTACTTTTAAATGCACGTTGAAAACAAATATTCTTTGTTAAAGTAATGAGTAAGTAGCCAACAATATACTGAGTGATAATTTCGCTTTGTCATTCAAACTCCATGTGAGATACGCGCAACATGAACACGCCCACTACAGTCCTAATAACTCTAACATTATAAAAATACAAATTTAAACCTTCATAAGTCCATTCTATATCTAGTCCATTCTATTAACATAAGCCCCATCTTGCAGTCATGTAACTTGGAAAAGTTACAGACACTTAAAGCTTATTTTGTGTCTTTGCCTAGATTAACTTAGGTTATAGTTCTTTTCAGGAACCATGGCTTTTGACACATATGACACGGATGGTAATGTGTCGTACAATACTACACGATGACATGGAAGATCATGTAGCAGAAGACTGGAAGTCCTAAAGTCCATGGCGTCTGAATACATGTGAGGTCTGTTTTCTGTAATCTGTTTCCCACATAGATTCACTCAGATGGCTCTTTGTTCTCATGGTTTTCATGGATGTCTGAAGTGAAGATCTACACCAAGGTAAATGCATATGAGGTGGCACTGCATTTACATACACCTAAAACACAAGAAAACAAAGAAACAGCAGACCAGCAGTATTCATGCATAAACGTTTTAGACTTATCTTGACAGTATAGTGGTTTTGAGTCTCATACTTTAACTGAATTTCCATCTTTCTCCTTCCTTACAGCATTACCTTTGTCCTCTTGTCTACATGAAGGCTGTAAGTCAGGGTAACGTTCTTCTGACTGTTTTGAATCACTTTTGGTTGAGGCCTGGTTATGGCCCACCATGTTAGTTAGACAGGACACTTAAGTTTGTAGCTGTTATTTTAACTTAACAGTACACTGAGCTTGTTCATGTGCTATTGCTAAACTAAACTAACTTTTTCTTCGTGATACATGCCCCAAGTACTTGTTTGCATTGTTCAATTGACCATACTTTTTCTGGATCAATACCAAATTTCTTCATCAAATCCAATTTTACTGACTATGTCACTATTGAGTCCATGTGCTCTCCTAACAATGATTTGAACTCACTGTCCATGAAGGAGAAACTAGTCCACCTTTCTCAGTTGTTGAGATCAGTCTAGCTTTCTTTCTAAACATTTAGTTCTAAACAAGTTTCTTTGTTACAACACAAACACAACACTGCATTACATCCAGAGGTGTCGGCTTGTGCCGTAGATGCTCTGGAGGTTCAGAATACATTATAAGGGTATCATCTCATGAATATTCATAAGAACAGTTATAGTGTGCTATAATATTTCTAGCATTTCTAATTTGTGGTTACAGCTTTTAAGAATATGATCATTTATAACACAAAATGAACATGATTCATTACAATGGATTATTTTTAGTTATAATGCATTATAAGTCTCATATCTTACCATTTTACTTATCTTACTTTGCTTAAAGCTGAAAAATACCACTTATAAGCAATAATGATAACCAGGGGTTCACATTAACACCCGCTGACATGCCAAATGCGGGTGGATTTCAGCTATGGCGGGCAACACAGTCTTTCCCACTCTGGTGAGTTAAATTTGATATAGTAATGGAACTCACAGTTAACAATTGTCTGAGACAAGTAGATTTTTTTGAAGTGGCAAGTAAAAGAAGAGAATTTTACTTGCCCTACTGGACAACTAATCTGATTAAAACATCTAACTGCACTGACATTTTGATGAAAGCTGTTCGATTTTACATTTAGTAATGCCAATAAGGCTCATGCAGCTTATTTGTGTGAGAATATCTTGTGGAGAAATCAAAACGAATTAATGCAAGTGCACACAGAAGAAACATAATGTACGCTTGTTTTTAAATTTATAACATACACTGAAAAAAATTACTTGTAAAAATTTACTTAATCCTCGTAACAATTTGCACTCACTATTTTTAAGTAAAATTTACTGCTATACTTTTAGGTAAAATTCAGTTACCAGAAGCAAGTAAAATCTATGCATTAATTGACTTAACATTTATTAAATTATTAAGGAAATATTACTTAATTCTATTTCATTTAGGAATTAAATTTTTCAAATAATAATACACAGTTGTCCTTAAAATATTAAGTACATCTTACCTATTGCTATAAGGTAGGTTTTATTTAATATTTTAATACATATATTAAATATACTTAATTAAATCACTAAAAATATAGTAATTTTGTCTGCATTTAAATAAACCACACAGCTTAGATACAATTGCAATTAACTTTTTTTTCCCCCAAGTTAAACAAGGACTCAGTCACACAACTGTATTCTAGAAAACGTTTCTGAAACACCTGGAAAATGTAACGGTGCTGTAGAATTACAAATTTAACAATTAACTCTAGTCTTCATGTAGACTAGAGGACAAAGTTAATGCTGGAAGGAAGGAGAAAGTTGAGAATTCAGTTAAAGTATGTGGAGCGAGACAAAGGGCTCAGAATAGGGCAGATCCAAACAGTCACTACACCCTTCAGTCCTAAAGATATAGAACACCTTGCTGAAAACTTGTCATCAGTGCGAGGAGATTTTTCTGAATTTAGAATAGAGTTGTCCAGAAAAATGCGTCTTTATGATATGTCTCTAGCTGAAGTCACCCAGCTAATGTCACAGATCTTAACAGAATCAGAATTCAATCATTTTGAAAGTGCTGTGAATAGTTCTGAATTTCAACATGCCAGGAAGATGAACTGAGAGAGGGAGTTTTGAGAAAGTTAAGGGACATTGTTGGACCAAAAGTGGATTGGTCAAAAGTGACAAGCTGTATCCAGAAGAAAGGTGAAACTGTAAGCCAGTACAGTGAAAGGTTTTGTCAAACAGCGGCAGTATTCAGTGGAATAGCTAACACCTTAGAGAAGGTATTGGAACATAAAGGACCTCTGGTTCTTACATGGTTTGATATTATTTTAACGGAGTTTAACGGAGATCAGCTTTGCCATTCTTGGACCTCACATGGTCCACTCAATGCCTGCAAAACAACCTGGACAGTTTATCCACTTGGGAAAGAAACTCTGATGTTAAAGCCAGAGTAGAGATTGCAGCAGCATCCTTTAAGGTCAACACAGTACAGAGAGTAGACAGAAACATAAATGTCCTAAGAGGGAGGGCAATTGTCATTATTGTGGTAAATCTGGACATTGGATGAAAGAGTGTAGGAAAAGCAAAAAAACATTGAAAGAAATGAACAGCTTTTCTCAGCTTCTACTCAAATTAACGGCCCCCCTCTAATGCAGCCCCTCCACACTTCACCCAACTGTTTTAGCAGCTTGCTTAGGTGTTAACTGCTAGGGCTGTGAGTGCTTAGTCTACTCAGTGATTCATAACAAAGATGAAAGATCCTTTACAGGAAAGTGATTCCTTACATTGAGAGAATGTACACTCACAGCCTTACTTCAAAGTTAAACCACAGCATCACTTACCCATCCTCTATGAGTTATGAAGTCTTACTAAGACTGATGTTTCAGTAGTGGATGAAGATGTTACACACCTGCAGGGATAGGATAGGACACACAGATCAGTGAAGAGCCCAGAGAAGAACTAAAAGTGAATAGGCTTTGTTCTTCACCAGACTCTGTGGTGAAGACATCCTTATAGATTATTATTAGCTATTAGCTTCTCCTTACCTCACTGGTCTAAATGTGTCACATAACTTGAGACTAGGTCAACAAGATCAGTTTTAAGGTTATGAAACTTAGTCTAAAATGTCTCTGCATGAATACTGCTGGTCTGCTGTTTCTTTGTTTTCTTGTTCCAGGTATATGTAAATGCAGAGCCATCTCATATGCATCACCTTGGTGTAGATCTTCACCTCACCTCACACCCATGAAAGATCTTCATGAGAACAACGAGCCATTTGAGAGAATCTACATGGAAAACAGGCTAAAGAAAACAGACCTCACAGCTATTCAGACGCCATGGACTTCAGGACTTCCAATCTTCTGCTACATGATTTTCCATGTCATCATGTAGTATTGTACGACACACTACCATCTGTGTCAAATGTGTCAAAAGCTATGGTTCCGAAAAGGAACTATAATCTAAGTAAATCTAGGCAAAGACACAAAATAAGCTTAATGTGCATGTAACTTTTCCAAGTTACATGACTGCAAGATGGAGCTTATGCTAATAAGCTAGAGAATGAACTTATGAAGGTTTAAATTTGTAAGGCAGAAGATAAAGATAAAAAACCACAACACAGAGAACATAGTCTACAACATCCTACCTAGCAGATTCAATGGCAGGTGCACCTTGGTTCATATTCTACCGGCTAGCAGAGAATCGCACAAAAGAACTTCAGTCATCCAGCTGCGACATGATCAAGATTGCAACTAAAACTACATTAAATGACTGAAGATAATTCTTCATGGTTCGGAGACTCCACGGACCATGGAAGCTTTGTTAGCAGGACAAACAATTAACACAGAACCTTTTAAATCTGTAAATTTGTATTTTTATGAAAGTTTGTCTTAGATTCTTAAATGTGTAATTCTACAATTCCCCCTTTGAGAGTTCTGTCTTAGATCTGCTGATGCTACATTCTGAAATAACATCATATAAGAGGTATATTGTATTTAGGATTTAAAGTAAAGGTGTTAACATTAACAGTTTGCAGCCAGAGGTACAGTTCC
>JAUMHI010000002.1:243037-276378 GCA_032359435.1 Enteromius unitaeniatus | reverse complement strand
TTATTATATTTTATTTTATTTTATTTTATTTATTTTATTTTTAATATGAGTCTTCATTATATATCAGTTATTTAATACAAATTACAAGGTTTCAACTTTCAATATGTTTAAATAAACATAAACTACATAATAGCATTTAAGCAACCCCCTATATATATATATATAAGTCATATCCTGTTTTTGGTAAAAAAAAAAATTGTCTTGTTTACAATATTACAGCTATGCTGCCTATTTGGCATCATGTTTGAATATCTTGAGACCTGTGCTGTTAACCCATTTTTACAGGACAAGTCATGAAAAGTATATGCTTAATTTTAATTAAAAAACAGTTTTTATGTCTCACTAATGAGCTTTGGCTTTGCAGCAATAAGAGATGTTTCTGCAGCCAGGTGGACGGCTGTGATTTTTGTCATCACAGGCACAGCCGAGGTCATTTAAATAACAGGTAGCACATAACATCTACGCTACAGGCAAAGCTGGTTCACAGCAGATATACTGAATAACCAAATACTAGTCAGACACGCCGGACTATTTGCGCTGACAGGCTGTTTATTATTCCGCGACCTATATTAATACTAACCGCGGTCACATTGAGAATCATCAAGGAAAATGGTAACAATTTTAAAACTCTGATTACTGAGCTGTCAAGGCCGGACCACGGCGGGATGGAGAACTGGAGATGAATATCAACGCGACGAGAATTTCAATAATAAAGTGGCGTTCGGAGAATATTGGTTAGGCTGTCAAGGAGGTGCTTTTTCTTTCTCGTTTCCTTCCTCCATCTTCCCCCCTCTCTTTGACCATCTATTCCGACGATCCTGTGCTTTTTTTGTGTCGGTTAATATTACAGGCGCAAGGTCAGGTCTGTTTGTAAGCACGCTCCTGCTGAAGTTTGATATTGATTTTAATCAAAGCTGCGCAGCTCGTCACCTCGGCCTGCTTCAGAACGTCCTGTGTCAGGCTTCGTATTTCACGCTTGGAAAGTTTTTTTAATTGATTGCAATTAAAACCAGCGGGATGGTGTGCCGTTGTGTCCTGAGCCCTCGTGACTTGTCAAGGTGGAGGAGAGAGAGAAAGCACAGCACTGTTTTAAAATAGAACATCACTAACATCACTTTAATTGTGCTTTTGAAATTGTATATTTGACACAATTGTAGTATTTCTGCAACTATATGGTACAGTGTAAAAATTGGTACGCTTGGTGAGACTTCTTTAAAAAACAAAATCTTCATTATTCTAAACTTTTTACTGGTTGTATACAACAAATAAAATCAATAGCAATCAGTTCACACACATAAAATGTTTTTATTACAGACAGTTGGTGAAAATAATGTGGCAGGTATAGCTGGGCTTTGTGTCAGAGAACTTCCACAATGGGTACTTTACATAGACGTATAGTGACTAAAAGAGATTGGATTGGATCTTTTATTTTTTTCTAACCCCCACCCTAAGGGTTCTTTTATTTTGTCACCAGCACTCTGCGATCAATGCGGCCGACGTCAGTAGGTCTGCTGCTCCGATGAGAAATAGAACCAGACACCAGATATGGAGTGAGTGCAAGAGAGAGAGAGAGAAAGGGAGAACGAGGAAAAGCACTCACTACCATTTCCATTATCTCAGTCTACTCAATGATTCCATTCCCTTGATAACGGATGCTGCCAATTCCCAAGGGACATCCTGGCAAATGAAGGATCCCCAGTGCTTCACCAGATCTTCCATAATGTTAATAATTACATGACTAGTGCGCCTGGCTGGAACCATCCTCTCTGCATGCCATCCAGTTGCCTATACCATTTAAATGAGTCATATAGTATTTAAAGAAAAAACAGTTAACTTTTTTTGCAATGTAAATAAATGCTAAGTACTCATTAAATTTGAAAAAAACATGACATTTAAAGGGCAAGGGGGGAAACTGTGATTTTTTTTATTTATTAATTTTTTTTGTAACAAGGTACTTTTATTATGTTAAGGGGTTAGTTCATCCAAAAATGAAAATTCTGTCATTGATTACTCTCAATTAGTTCCAACCCCACAAGACCTTTGTTCATCTTCGGAACACAAATTAAGATATTTTTGAGAGATGAGTCATAGACAGCAATAAAATTGAAATGAAGATAGGAGAATACTTATTTGCGCAAAGAAAACAAAAATAACATAATTTCTTCTACTTACATCTTCCGCCATTTTAGAGAGTATGACAAATGCTTAACGCATTTGACGTAATCATCCTTGTTTACATCCGGGGGCAGCTGATTTATGCTAAAAACAGCACTGAAGACTGTAATTCTGAGTATATTTTTAATGTGAAAAAAGCTAATAATAATAACAATATACAGAATTATATTTTGTTATAATATTTTTTGTGTTTTTAAAAATGTAATTTTAATGTTAGTTGTAGTTCTAATTTATCATATACATATTTATTTACTTTAAAATACAGTATATTTTGTATTTTACTACTACTATTACTACTAATATCAAAACAAAATGACTGTGCACTGCTTTCAATAACAATACCAAAATGAAACACCTCAGACCTGTAATTTGGCAAAAAAAAATCCATCTCTTGCTGACGTCTCAAACTCTGTGTCTTTCTATAATGATATCCAGTGGAGTCTCAGCAGTCGTGTGTCCTCTGGCTGTGGGGGATTTGAAACGCTTCACATTTATTGATCAGAAACGTCCCCTCTGTCCACAGGTCTAGACTACAGTCATTTTATTTCCCCTTGGGGGTGTAAAGGAAATATCAATTCGAGGACTGAAAAGGGTTTAAAGCCACCTTTGCACATAGTATGTAGGTACATGGTTTTGTTGCTCCTATATTGATCCGGTGACCCTGAAAAAGTATTGGGAAACATAGAGTAGAGTAATCTGATTTCGTTCTATAAAATAATACTTATATTTTTTTTATTTAATGGACTGGAAATGCAGTGAGTTATGCAAATGTGGAAACATGTAGGAGAACCAGCTTATTGACTGTTGACTTTCTGAAGTTCCTTGCGCATACTTTTTCTCTCTATGAAAGAAAAGCTGATTGTAAAGGAAATGCCAAGCGATCACCTCCTCTCCATATTCTCCTCAGAGGACAGCTAGCCTCTGCTCTCTTCCTTTCACCCAGCTCGGTACATCACAAACACCATGAGCAGCGGCAACGTGATCCTACGCATTATTTTTTAAAAATACATACCAGAGAGTAGAGCGCACAAGGAAGTCATTTACTCTGAGCGTCTGAGCCGGGACTCACTCATGTCTGCTGGACCCCTCGAGTGATTTGCTTTCTCCAATTTCTCTCTCTCTCTCTCTTTCACTCTCATTCTTTCTCTCGCTCTGTCTCCATTTCGTTTGATTCTTGCCATGTGTGAGCTCTGACACCTTCCTACATGAGAACAGCTGGAGAAAAACTGAAGCCTCCCTTTTCAGATGCTGGGATTTACAGCCACAAGCGCTGTAAAAATTGCAAAACGGCATTCACTCAACATGTCATGTAGTTTATGGAAGACTTGACGAAATTCGAATGGAGGTGGCGATGATTGTCTAGCAGGTTTAATCTTGTCATCTTTCCGTGGATATGTAGTTGAGATTATATAGTTTTAGCGGTGCTCTCTGTGGCAAACATTGCTTTCTTTCACTCGTACTTACAGTAGGTATTTGAGCAAAACTCCAGCCATAAGAAATTAAACTTCAATCCTGCAATATTTGTGCAATGAATATAAGACTATACCTCAAACCACACCACTTGTCAAACAGAAATGTATGATATTTTGCTTGCCGGAAGATGAAACTCACAGTTTTGAAAGTCTTATTTAAGGAGGGACAGGTGCTTAGAAATAACTAAACTCTTTTGACTTTTGCCAGTACTCAACCACCAATGATAGCAACCACCCAAACACCTTTACAATGGAATTTCAACATTCTGAAAAAACACCCATAGGATATTTGCAATGTTCTGGAAACCTAGTGTGGCAGTGAGTTTTGAAAAGGCGAGGCTCCCAGTGGGATCCATGTCAACCAGCACAGGAGGCTAACAAGCACTCTAAAGGCCTCAGCCTTTATCATTAGACACTAGTGTGCTCTGAGGTCAGATAAGTGAGCTTTACCTCCACAGCACTTAGTAGCTAGTCTGTTGAACTTACCTCACTAAACCTAAATCACACTTTATCTGATACTATGCCATCCTGAATGGGATCAGAACCAATGTCAACCAGCATAGGAGGCAGGTACATAAACAAGGCGAAGTGAGGAATTCACCCCCCTACACCTTACTTTTAGCTAGATCTTTTGCACCCATTTAACTGGTCCTACTCCACTTCAAGAGGGAATTGAACCTGCGTCAACAAGCATGAAAGGAGGGTGTGCTAACAATCACTCCACAAGGACTAGCCACTGCCATGGGGGTTTTCAACACTGATTCCGGAGAGCTACTGTTCTGCAGATTTAGCTCCAACCTCACTCAAAAACACCTGAACCAGCCACTCAAGGTCTGCAGTTTGGTTGCTCTCCAGGAGAAAAGTTAAAGACCCCTGAACTAGCTTAATTTGCTAAATCTAGTTATTTAATTTTGCATGGCACTTTTTTAAGCAGATAGTAGCAAGAGGGCAGGAAACATGTTTTGGAAATGTCACTGGATTGGACTTAGTGACACCCACAAGAAGACCACAGCTCATGCATATTAGCTGCTAGGCCACAACATAAACAAGCTGTTGTGTAATGGGATTTCAATTTGGAATGAAAGTCCTTCTGCTCATTTGCATTTTTAATTAGCATTAAGTAAAACAAATAGAAAGAAATGTCTTATTCAATAATTACCCTCATCCTTTTGGGACTGATGAGAGCAGATCTGCTTAAAACTGCTTCACTGCCGTCCTTTGTTCCCCCAGGACAGTAATTGTCTGTGTTGTACTTAGGGACTGCGTTTATCTGAGCTCTTAAAATTCAGTCACTGTCTGATTCTCAGTTCCACTGAAAAATGAGCTGGCATCCTAAACTGACGTTGTGCCGATGGATGTTCCACCTCAATTTATCTTTAAGAGAAGGGACAATGAGAGAAGAGTCAGGCTTCTGGCACGTCTGGCTGAAGGGCTGCATCTAGCCTAATGGCCATGCTTAAGCTGAAAATTTGAAAGAAATCCATTAAAGCTAGGTTTAAGAACAGTTAGACGTGTGGCATTACCGCTGACAGTTTGAAGAGTCCCTTCAGTCTCATTTGAGAGGGTTCAAAGACTACAGCCAGGCGTTTCTCTAAAGCTCTTGATGATAAAGACAAGAGTTTAGAGTGCTCATTAAACCTGTAACAAGAACCAATTAAATGACAAAATTAAATAGATGATCCCATTTTTCTTGCTGCATGTTATTTTCACAATGTTCATTTGAGAAGCCTGACAAAGTTTAGGATATTTATTAGGCAATGTTCATGAAACTTGCTAGAGAAAACATATCTTTTGTGATAACACTTTCAAATAGGGAACCCTTTTGGACTATTGACTATGACTTTTCCCAAAATAAAATCCTAATTTGCTGTTTATTAATAGTCGTAAGATAGTTGTTAGGGTATTGGAAAGTATTTGGGATGTAGAATAAGGTCATGTAGAGTAAGGCTTTAAAAATGTGCTTAATTGCTTCTAATAAAGGGCTGATATACTTATAATATGCATGCTAATAAGCAACAAGTTAAGATACCCTAAAATAAAGTGTTACCAATTTTGTCACTTCCAAATTTGGAGTTGAATTCCTATAAAATACATTTAGTTTACCTGTTTAACCTTTTCAATGATAGTAAAACCCTATTGTTGTACATGTAATAACTGTAATTACTAATTAATGAAGCATTAATAAACATTATATGGTCACGAAAAAGGTGGAAACTCAAATATGAATATACAGGATAAAATATCAATCAGTAGAGATGTGAATTTAACTGATTGGGACAAAGCAAGATCGTCAGTGACAGAGATGCCTTTAAAGACACAGAAACATCTAGTTATGTTGTGGATAGATTGATAACTCATAGAATATGAATATGTGTGTACACAGTATGTGTGTGATCTATATATAAATAGATTATGTGTGTCTATATAAGTATATATGTACTGTATGTATGTAGCCTAAATGTGTGTGTGTTCTGTTTACTGAATGCTATTTCAATTATTCGTATAAATATTTACAGGTGAAAGAATTTGATGTCTGAATGTATTTTGCGTGAAAATGCAACACTTTGAAGTTTTTGTCCATGTTTTTCTGATGAAACCTGTCTGCATTCAAGTGATGATAAAACATGAACACATTGATTGTCTTAAAGTGTATCTTAAGAAAACAAGAGGATAATGCAAATCTAGATATAACTAAGATATAACTTGTTTCCTCACCTCCTTTCTGTGTGGTTTGCATGTATGTGCGTGTGTGTGTGTGTGTGTGTGTGTATGCGTGACTGATACTGGCTCTCTTGGGAGTCTCCATGCTGAACTTAAGCAATTTCAAACATTAATTACTTAAGTGCTGCTCCCTAAGGGCTGGAGTCTCACTCCACTATTTGTTTTCCTTTCCAATGCTCTCTCTCTCTCTGTGTGTGTGTTTATGTCACTCTTCTTCACTTTTTCTGATGTTTGGTGGCACCATGACCTGTGGGATACCCACAATCCCTCGCTTTCATATAAATAAGCACTGTTATTAGTAATTAAAAGTATTTACTATAATTTTCTAGTCAGTGTTGATGTGAGGAAAACATGTTTACATTTTACCAAAAAAAGGGGAAAAGTTTAAGACATTATTGGGATGCAATGACTAATAGTAGGCAAGTTGTTAAACCCCTTTTCACCCCACCCCGTAAAAAGAGTCTAAAGGGTTTAAAGGGGTAGTACGCATGAAAATTACCATACTGACATGCTTTGCTGACCTGAGGGTCATTGTAAATCCATATAGTATGATATACTTCCTCTTTAGTATACAAAATCAGATGTATAAATTCTTCAGACTACATTTCCATACTTACAGCTTGACAGTACTCATATACATGCACTTTCATTATGCGTATAAGCACTCAGGGAAATCTGAAAGGCAATAAGTAGTCACAGGAGTGTGGAACACTATGAGATGTAACAACAGAGTGAGATGAAGCACTGTTATCCCGTCATGTATAACTTGACATTCTCCCCACTGAAAGAACTTTCTCTTTGTGAAACACAAAGCGGTAAGATGCCTTGTTAATGTGTAATAGCTTTGGTCATCATTCAATTTTTACATGTTCTAATTGTATTTAGGTAATCATGCTGAGCATTACGAAATTAGACACATTCTGACAAGGGCTTCAATAATATTAGGAGCCATAAAAGCCGCATATTAAAGATAATACAAAAATATGCCATTTCCTATGACTGAACATGAAGAGTTACGGGAAATAATCTTGCATTTGTTACATTAATAACCAAAAATCAGGTTATGCTGACAAGCCAGTGGGCAGGGATAGTTGAACACTGATGGATTTGACCATTTCAGTCATGTGGTTAGGGGGGTTTGGCAATCATTCAATTATTTCAATGCATTCAATTAATCTTTGCCTTATGAAAATATATGTTCTGTACTGCAGGAAACCACATCATGTGATATCTGAGACTTCTATGACAGCAGAGGACAAACCTCTAAAGGATTTGAAAGACAATGTATTTGAGGAGACAATTTTTTATGTTGCCATGAGCATTTTGGTTGTGTCCATCATGTCTGTCCAAAACGTCTTCTATTTAGAGATCTGGAATCGCAGCAGAAATAGTTGTGAATGGGTTTCTTTGAGGATATAAGAGGTCAGAAATGTGCTTGTGGAGAGAGGGGCTTTCTCTGATGTCCTTTGTCTGGAAGTCCCTGATCCTCTGGCAATGTGTCCGGACATTAGTGCCGTGACCCCCCTCATCCTCTCTCGATCCTGTTGCTACGCGTCATTAAACTTGAGAGGCTGCCTGCGAACTCTGCAGCAAATCTGAACGTGCATGGAGGGTGTGATGTAGATGGTCGTTATGACGGCTGTTTGTGGGTGTGCTAGGAATCTGAGTGTGTGTATGTGTGTTTGCCCATGAAGCAGAGAGTAACATTAGCATGATAACTAGACATGAGCTGGAGACTTGTTGAAGTATGAAAAGGTGAAATTGCAACACTCAACATAGCGACTGTTGGGAGAACGCTTTTCAATTAAAAAAGTCAATCATCTTTACGCTTCAGCTACATATTACCATGGGTCAGTTAGCCCCTGCTGGTTGATGTTAGTACTATCTGACAGCAAAAATTTAAAATGGGCTGTTTAATTTATTTTATTTTACTTTATTTATTGATTTATTGTATCGTAGAGTTTAATAAATTTGTATTCCTTGATAAACAGAACGATAAAAAGAATAGCAAGTTTAATTTGAAATATGTCTATTTGCTTATTTTCATTTTGTTTATCATTTGCAATATAACAGTTGATTACTGTCACCTGTCATCATTTTAATGCAACCTTGCTGAACTACAGTAATAGATAAATAATAATGCTTACAGACCCCAAACTACAGTGTTTATATACAGTTTATAAACAGTTTTTTTAGGTCTATAGTTAGCCTTAAACAGACATAAAATGCTTATTTTATGCATAGAATGTACATTTAATGGGTCAGTTTTATTGAGCAGATGTTGGTAACAAAAAGAAAGAAGGGTTCTAGAAGAAAAAAAAAATCCCTGCAAAAGATATTTAAAATATGAACTCTCAAGAAAGAAAGACACAACTTTCAAGACAGACATACCGTACATTTCAGATAGATAATTAATTATTGTGGATGACATACAGTAATTAAGATTTTTCACTTTCTCAAACTAATTACAACTACTTCAACATTAGTTTTTGCAACACAGCAACAAAATTAAATTAATTTATTTTCAAATCCTTTCTTTTTTGAGCTCTGAAATGTTAGCACACTACTCTAAAGTCTTTACCTATTTTTCTCTCTATCCCAAGTGTCTAACTATCTCTTTCTGTGAACCTCAACATGAGCAACGCCTCCTTTCACCGCTCTCATGTTTGTTCAAGTTATTACTGCGCCTCCACCTCCAGAGCTTCCAGATCCAGCAAACTCTGACCTGTTCAATGGATCTATTTCCTCTTCTGAATGGCCGCCTCCCCTCCCAAACCCTCTTATCGCTCCCCCTCTCCTCCTACTGAGAAGGAAAATCCATGCTGTCAAATAAAACACAACCAACACTATCAATAATCGATTCCAAAGCAGAGTAAAAAGTGTCTCACCCTGCAGACATGATAGGATCTGCCGTGTAGATGAGTTGGTGTGAGAGAAGGTGTTAGAAAGAGTTGGTGTTGCATTGCAATCAGCTTTTCAGTCTGTGATACAAGGGTAACATATCTGTGTTGTGCTGTTCACAAAGGAAAACATGGAATTTTTTTTTTACAATTTAAACAGGAGCACCATGAGATCCCTTTGGGGAAAATAACACATCATTCATTCAGGCAGTTGTCATTTGATATTAAGAGGAAAGTACCATTGCTTATTTAGATTAAGACATCCTACTACCCAAATAGAGCACAACCAACTACAGTATACCGCAACATAAAGTCATCCTAATGTAATGACCCCTTCAGTTTAAGCCTTGATTTCGATTTTGTGCCTACATGATTAAGATATCCCTCCTACCGTGCGGTCCACAGACGCTGGACGCCTGCCTCGGATCAACAACATCAGCCGTTAGGACAGCTCCACGCGCCAACCAGTAAACAAGTCTGACACCCACGTCCGTCAACCAGATAGGGGACGACAGCCCCTTCAAATCGAGACCGAGCTGGCTTGTGAAAAATGCTGTGCAGTTTAGCAATCCAATTTGTACATCAGCAGTTCTTTTACAGCGCATTTGCATTAGAGTTGGCATGAATTAAAAGTGGGGAGTTGATAATAGGTACAGGGTTAAACCAAAGAGGTTATTATACCTGGAGAATACCATCCATTACCATTCCCATTCATCTCGATGACAGCTGCTTTGGACCCACCGTAAGTGCGCGACCTGCTTGCTGCCATCTTTACTCACAGGCAAATCACTCACAGGTGAATTACGGCATGAAAAGGCAGTCATCGAAGAAATACTGAAGTCCATTTCTCGCTTTTAAGGGCTCTCCAAATAAAATCGATCGTTGGCAAAACATCTACTATAATGTGATTAAATATTTGCCTTAGAATGGCTATTAATGGACCCTTTTTAAAGTGTGTGATTATTTGTTTCTACAGTTATTAACATTGTAAATCCAGAGTTCCATGGGTGTAAGGATTTATGCTTTTATCTTCAAATATTGTTGTGGCATTTATCGGCAAGGACTAGTTAGCTTAAATGCTAACCCGCCAAACCCTCACCCCTTGGGTTAAACTACTTTCCAATGTTGTCATAAGTGGTTAATTTGGTAAATATGCTTAGATACTAATTCAACCAGCAGATAGATAAAAAAAAAACTAATATGTGTCTCTGCTGGTTGAAATATGCAGTAATGAATACGCTTTACCCAGCCACCCCCTTCACATGATTAAATCCCTGCTGATAAAAAAGAAAATGCCAAAATGTGAAATCAATTAAACAGCCTTTGGACCATTTCTAATTAAATGTGCCAGAGATTTTCCTTCATCCGTACATGGTGCACCGTCCTTGAGAGTTTACGAAAGCTACTAAAGCTCTTCACAGCTAAGAATAAACAAATGGAAATGTTCAGCTTCTTATAAAAATTGAAAAGTAACCCTTGTGTCCATATTGTTTTGTTCAATTCGCCACATTTTGTGACTTGGCATAACATCCAACCAGAAATGTCACTTCTTGGCGTTGTTGTAAAATGCATTATATCGGTGTAATCACAAGAACCCAGATTGCATGAAAGTGGTAGCCTTTCCACCAGATGCCTGGTTTTAATGTCTCATGGCTCGCTCTATTGTAAAAGGTCATCAGGCCCTTCAGCTGAATTCATTTCTGGAAAAGGTCTCGGTTAGGGCCAAACACGGTGGAGGAAATCCAAGGGATAAGGTTAGCACAAAGGCAGCCAAAAGTGGAATGACATATCCACGGCGTTATTCCTTCAGAAGTAGAACCATATTTGGAATGGGAAAATAATGGAGCTTTGCTTATGAGGACATGAACCCAACCTGTGTTAGAGATCAAGCTTAATGCAGCTTAGCAATATTTGTCCTGTAAATATGTGCTACTCTATTTTAAGCCATTTACTTAAAGCAAGCATTATAAAGTTCTGGCTATAGACACTTCAGATTACTGTAAACAGTTTGATTAAAGGTCAAAATATGTCAATTAAATAAGTGAAGAAATCTGAATAAAACTACAGTGTGCTTGAAAAATTCACTCAGTTGTTGAATAGGACTACATTATGGGCCAAGTTATTTCCCGGGGCCTCAAGCTACCAGGGACATCTAAATGGGGCACATACTTTGGGTCCTTTGGCATATAAAATATTGGATGTCGAAGCACATACAATACTAGCTGTTCACTAGGGCCATCAGGGGTGTCAAGAGATCTTGATCCAGCCCTGTGAAGCAAGTAGTTAGACCAGGGGCATCCAGTCATGGTGGGTCACCTTCTTACAGAATGTACAACCTGCTTAAACACACCTCCCTGGGCGTTTTTAGAGCTATATCCTAAATAGCATACTGTCAGAATATCTTATAAAAAAGTATGATCTCTATACAGTCAGCCAAAAATGAGCAAAAATCGTACCCTGAGGTTTAAAACAGCTTGTCACTTGGACAGTAACCTTATTTACCCCATAAGTATACATATATATCGACTTGCAGGCACCAATCTGTGATTTTTAGCAGTTATCCTTTTGAGGGTACTGCAAGGGTTTTCTGACAGTGTACTATTCACAAATTTTCTTACTTGGCCTGATAGGCAGGGCAGCTGAAAAGGTGGGAAAACATGACCTTTTGTTGACTTTGGATGTCCTAGACAGTTGCTTACTGTGGCCCTGCTCACGGGATAGAAAAGGGTCTATCAGATGCATACTTCAGTGGTTATTTAGCTGGTTCAGTGTGTTTAATTAAGGCTGGAAGTAAACTCTACAGGGAGATTGAACTCTTGTAGGGTAGATTAAAGACAGTTCATCGTTGCACAGCTTTCAGAGATACAGATTTTGTTTAAGGCGCTGGGCATTCTTTTATCCCACTTCTGTCCACTGCTGCCTCACACTATACTGGGATCAAGGATCAGAGTTATCAGATCAAGCCTCTGTGTAGAAGAAATGTTCAATATCAAACAGCAAGAAAAAGCCCAAAGATAAGGTGAGGTGCACTGCATCACGATCAGCTTCGCCAGAGAGAGCTGATGAAATTGTTCCGACTTGCATTAAGACTGGCAACTGATTTTTTGGAGGGAAAAGCAACATTTGGTTTTGGTGCCCTTGATCGGCTTACTACCTGACAGTCTACTTAGTCTGAGATGTACAACTCGCCCACTCAACTGTAAAATAGGGGGGAAAAGCAGAGTCGACTGACGCACAGTTTAAACTATCACACTTCAGGGACGGTAATTAAAATCACATTATCACAAACAAAACATCTGGAATCCGACCGCCTATGAGCGCTAAGAGCCTGGATTCGGGATCGGAATCATTTCAAAGTCAAAGCTTACATTGTTAAAAGAAGCTGCCACTAATAACACACTACCCTTAATGTTGACAGTTGGAGGTTTTCATCCTTTGAAGACGATGTTAAAGGTGTAGGTGAAAAGTTTCTTTTGCAATTGGAAACAGGGTATGCTTCACATATCCTGTCTGTTGTTTTGTGCATTGGTGTAAGTCTACCTTCAAAGCTACTGTAAAACAAGACAGCTGCATGAAAGGGGATTTTATTCTGTTTTGTACACAAATGGAGTAGTTTTATGCCATTAAGTTCAAAGGAAAGCAAGCCCAGAGAAGAGAGTGCCATCAATCAGTCTAATGCATCTGGGAGAAAATGTGTATCCAGACAATGCACAAGATGCTAAATTTGATCTGAAATGGTTGTCTTAGACGTTCGCTTTCTCGCAAGGTCTGGCGTGCGTTTCATCAGCCTCGCTTTTAAGTTTGTCGTAAGGACTGAGTGCTCTGTTGTATTCTGGAGTAATTCTTATTCTCAGAAACCTTGCATATGTTGTTTCCTCTTAATTCGTGCCAGCTGCATGCATGCGGCTGTTTATATCTGCAAATATTCTGTGCATCCCATTGCATAATTCAGGGTTAATGTGTCGATTGCCATGTCACGCATGCCAGGTGCGCCTTGCCAATTTCCAATTCAACTCCAATTCAGGCAGTCGTTGTGGAATATTATGCATTATCTCTGCACTGTACAATATCCCGATACATTTTAACAAGCAAGCGCATTATGGTGGTTAAACGAATGAACGATCTGAAGGCTATCGCTGCACAGCGGAATAGTTTAGTCCAGATGGGTTGCTTGTGGATTCTTCTGGCACAGGGGACAAATGGACGGCTGCCTGGTTCCTGCCAAACACGGCTCTGCCATTGCTTCCATGGCTCTACTTTCCAGAATGTTCTCTGTGACATTACTTCCTAATGAGCGTGTCAATTAGACTTAGGCGAAAGCTCCAGATGGCTGTTGTATGGTCAAGGCTGTGTGTTGATACAATGGCAGTCCAGATGCATGGGCTCACGGAGCAAAGTACAGGAGATGAGAGATGCCACGACTGTAAGTTGTTTTGGTCCCAGTGGATGTATATCTTGTGTGAAGTGTACCATCGTCACTATCTGCTGAGATATATACATTTAGTCATTTGCAGAGTTGGAAATTGAGAACAGGTTATCCGGTTCTTGAACATCTGGGTTCAAATAAATGTTTTAATTGAGTTGTACTTGAAAGTGATGAGAGAGAAAGACTGGCTGCCTTGAGATAATGCAGAGGCAATGAATAGACATCTTTCTTTTGCATTGATCTATCTGGTCTCATAGTGAGCAGTAGTGTCTGATTGACTCGCAGATTAATAAATGACTCTCAGTCTAATATGTCTGAAGGAAATCAGTTGCTCATTTAGTTGACCCTGACCCTGCCTTAACTTTTGGTTATATCCAATCCAATTTACACTCACATATCTGGTATTTCCGCCTTAAGTACTAAAATAATCTTTTATTGGAATGTACTGAAAATAGAATCGTTAAACTGAATCGTTAATTTATTTCCCTTAAGGAGTAATTAGTTATAGCTGATGTGTTTAACCAAATAAATGCTTAATATTTATCAAAGGGACAGTCCCTCAGGAGTGACCTTAGGTTAAGCATCTTGATCAAGGACATCATGGCTGCCCACTGATTGATCTTCCTGGAGTTTTAATCGTCTACCTTTCAATAACAAGGCCAGATATTTAGCTACTACATCTGCAGATGGGATGTGCTCACTTTTAAAATTCGATATATATTTATTTTTTTTTCTGATGATAATGACTTTGGGGAGTGTTAATAAGTGTTATAGTCAGGTTGTCTTGGTAATTATGTGATGGTTGATGCTAATGCACTATTGTGCTGTTAAGTTGGCTAATTATCTAAGCAGAGCTCAAATAGCCATCAGTGCAAACGCATGAGCAGGTTTCATCTGGCTTGTGATTTGATTTGCCTCTCTGACAGAGCGTGAAGACAGTGCTCAAGGAAAAGTCATTTTGTTGCATGCCGCTTACTTTAATTTGACAAAGTATTTTTTACTCCTTTTCTACAGTGATATCTGAAATGACCCCAGATTAAACTGCAGAACATGGCCTCCGGTTGCCAGAAATAATATATTAGAAGACATCTGGGCTCAGTGTGTGTTGTTGTGGTTTTGATATAATTTCCCATAGCATTTTGTGAAACCGAAGAAGGTAGCTGAACCAAAACATACATATAAATGGAGAATATCTTGTTTTAATGGGTAAAGAAATGAATGTCATTACTTGGAATGTTATAATGACTCGTGTAACAAGATTTCAGGGACACAGGAAGATAAATATAGCATATTTTGTGTTTTTTTTCTTTGAAAAACAAAAGCTGAGAGCTTGATACAGCTACAAATGTCAAAGTTTTGCCGATCAAATGGAACAAGGATTGTATGGAATATGGGTCAATAATGTAAAGGCACCCAAAAAAGACAAAAAAAGTTGTATGACAAAGACTATATATATTTCTTAATAAAAAGATGGGACGGGACAAATTAACAATACACCATTTTATATGAGTGCTATTCAGTTTTAGAAGCATAATTCAGTATTAGCCTCTCTTAGACATTTATGGCATATGAACACACCATCTAGCCTAGATATATAACAAACTGCCCTGTTGTGACACCATATTCATAACTGGGAGGATTTTAGTGCTCATTGTGTCCTTTTGAACAATTCAAATTTAGTCTTGCTTTAATTATGTGTTTGTTTGAAAGAGAAACAAGACAATTTTAGTGTTTAAAAACCAATATTTCTTAACTAGATTGTCTTTGCCATATTATGAAACTTTCTTATTCTGCTTTCTAAAGTAATGGGGATTTGGTTTGCTGGCATTAGCATGAAATATCAGTGCCCTCTCTCTCTTTTCATACTGCTCAAGCAATCTTGACATTTTTAAAGCAATTGCGTTCACTCTCTCTATCTGTTTCGCATTGCTTTTCAAGAACACCCCATGTATTCCACACACTCGAATTGGTTGAATGGCCCTCAATCGAGTAATTTATTTATTCCCCCCTTACTTTTAACTTAATTAGTTTGGTCAAACAGTTTCCTTCCGAAGGCCTTTTTTTGCAGTTAATCCCCTGCAGTTATTGTTCCAGACTGCTAGTCCCGACTGAAGTTTGTGGGCTGTTCACGTCTCATATTAATACAAGTCCCCCATGTCTTTAATCCACTGCTTCCCATGCTCCTTTGTTGAATACATTTATTTAATGCCTACCATTGGGCTAGGGTTGGGAAAGAGCGGTCTAGCCACAGTGGCGCTTTGGTTGTTTTGTAAATCTAGAAAGCGCGGCCCAGTGTGGCCGTAAACAAGTTTCTCGTGCTCCCCCGTCACGTGCTACAGTACCTTCCGTCGCAGGTCATCTTCCCTCACCTCATCTTTCCTCCCTCCCCACTATTAACTTACAATGACTTGCAGAATATCAGCGCTGTAAACCTGAAATTGCTTTCCTTGTCTCTGGTCCCAAGTGGTCCTTTATGCTGAAGGATCCATCTCACTCCCATTTAAAGGAGGGTTCCCTTTCATCCATGCCTGGGATGTGTAATGATAATATGAAACCGGATTTAGCTTCGGTCTCTCTGAGTGCTGTCTTGGCAGCGGTTGCCTCCCTTACTGTTTTTATTGATGATGCTCTCTTTGTATCACGGGTCTCATATCACCCATGGGCTGTCCTCTAATATGCCTGAGTGTAAACCAAGCCTCATGTGAGAGTAAAGGTCATAACTCAAAGGGTTATTTAATAATGCAACAAAGGGACATGCATTTACCAAGGCACAGCTATATAAAAAACTTTACTGGGCCGCATTCCGGGTTATTTCTTTGATGGGAATGTGCATGTTCTTTGAAAGAAATTGCTTAATATAAAATATCACAGTACAGGTACAGACATGTTTGTGTCTATATATGTGTGTGTGTGTGTGTGTGTGTGACTGTATAATGTTAATATTTAATGTAAAATATCACAGTACAGGTCCAATTATAATTAAGTGTTTTATGTTTTAGTCCACATGTCAAAATATGATAAAATATTAAAACAATAAAAATAATTACTTTAAAAATCACAATGCTGTATCTATCATGTTTCATATTGAATATTACATTATCTGCATGCACTGTACACATACATGTAAAAATCTGTATAATCTTAATATTTGCAATGCACTCTTTTTCACAAGCATTTACTTCCTTAATGCACATTCTCGGTCTTATTATAAATTCCTTGAGGCACATTATTGGAACAAAAATTCTGCATAATTTTGCTAAAAATAATTTCCTCCTCTTATTGCATCACTTTTTGGATGATGTTGTGAATCTCTCATGCTTTTCAACCCCTTTCCTCCAACCATCTGGCTCCATTCTGGTCATCCCGCCCTACATTTGTCCCATTTCATGCCTTGATTTCCCTCAGTTAAAATGGGTTGCAAACAGCATTTCATGTTGACTTTAAACCAAAAACCATCTTATAAACAATCAGGCTATTTCGAGGCAAGTTTCATTCATGCAAAGCTGTGTACCGTTGCAGCACATTGAACTGATTTGTACGAATTAGAAAATGACTCATGTGCCAATAGCAGAAAATCATTTAGCTTTTTTGACAGGCAGACATCTTCAGCTCACAGGATCTTAATTTGGTGTACACAGTAAAGACCATTATTGCGTCTGCTCCAATATAATCTTCCATTTAACAAAAGAAACTTTGCAAGTGGAGACCTTTCTCTGAGACTTGTCAGAATGATGAATGGTGCGCGACATGATCTGAAAAAGATCAAGGGCTTCGTTTGTCTGAAAGGCAGGGATGCAAAAGGCAGGGGCTTGCTGTCTAATCCTTGAAAAGCCGCCATGAAATCTGGATCTCGATTGGCTTCGCCTGCCTTTATTCTAAATGCACAGGGGAAAGTTGATGGTTCCACCTTTATAATCCACTCACAGATCACGCAGGCGAGAATTTCCCTTTTCATTCATCAAATATCATTTTTAAAAGCAACAACTGAGAATTCTTTTTGGGGGGGGCATAATTAGACTCTACATTAGTTGTTATATAGGGAAATGACTTATTTGGCTGCTTAATGAGTTGTATGCTAATCTTCCGCAGTGCATTATAGAATACCGCTGAGTAAATAGAACAGGGACAGATTAATCTCAAATTGATTAAAATGTCATTTAAATTCCTCATCATTTAGGCTTACATCTGAGCCAAGTTCAATCAACTCCGCGTGAGAGATGTGTGGTTAAAACTTAATGTTGTAGATAGATCTACCTGTGTTGAAATTGATGTCATAGTTTGCCCAAAGTCCCTCAGGATGTCAGTGAAAGAGTAATTAAGGACTGAATTACTCACAAATCCCTCTTAAAGAATCTTCTTCTCCATCTGTAATGGTTTTTTGTTTTTTGTTTTTTTTTGTTTGGTGTAATATATGATCTGTCACTGATAGTTTCTAGTGTTATTAAACAGATATTTAATTCAGATGTATTAAAGAAGGGGAAAGCATGCTTTTCGCTAAAAAGACCACTGCCACAATTGCTACATCGAATCGATTTATTATTCATAGCATTGTTTTCAATTACCCCACAACATTATTTATTATTTATTTTTTTCAGAATGAACCAACCTGGAAGTGACCTGACCATATATACAATCATATGCACCAAACAGTTTGTGCATCTTGTTTGCATTTTGTCAAAATAGCTCTTTAAATGGAGTTAGCAACATGAATGCAAAATAAACCTCTTTTTGCTTTAATACAAATATATATATATTTATTTTTATTTTTTTTTAATCAAATTTTAATTTTAACTTAAGCTTATAGTTAAAAGACACTAGCAACCATTGCACAAATTAAGTAGGTCTCACTTTTCAAAAAGGAGAGACATAATAATAACTATAATAATAATAATAAAATAAATGAAATCAATTGATCATGGATAAAGACCCAACCTCCTTTGCACTTGAACTTGCACTGAAAGCTCTGTAACACTAGGAAATGTGTCACATTACTTAAGTAAATTGCTTGCTCCATGCTGAAGGCATGGTAATAATGTGCATTTCAGCACAATGTCCTCATGAGAGAGCACAGAAAAAATGCACATAAACATCATATTTCCTTTGTTGAATCTTTGAACGATTATTTCCCCACCATTTGGCATCGATCAAAGTCACACCAGGACTCAAAACGCTAACATTTCTTTCCAGACCGAACTCGATGTGCAAATGTTACAAGTCACAACAGGCAAAGATACAGTGAAAGTCAGGTTGAGGGACCTGTGCTCACCTGTCTCTCTCTCTCTCCCTCTATTCCCTGAACTCACACCTTTGGAACAATCCAGAATCCACATGACAGGAGCATTCGATCCATGTTTGAGTTCAGCGAGCACACATTACATCCCGGAGCCTTGATAAAAACAGAACTTTGAGTCTTATAAAACAGAAAGTAGTTTCTTTACTTTCAGCATACCTCAGTTTTAGTTTGTATCGCATCGACCAGTTTCAAAAGGTTTCTTTTTTTGGAATCCACTCGTTATATCATATAACTTCCACTAAAAGTAATGCACAATGAAATAATCAGTTAATCAGATTTTAGCTCTGTAAGACTGAGTATGTGTAGTTGTTGCCTTAAAGAGCTATTTGCACTTGATCTGACTCTTATTATGACTTCCTGTGAATAAATGTAATGCAAAAGCAATATTGTGTTACTCAAATAAAATGTATTAATTTTAATTTATTTGAATAAAATTTTATTTAAGTTACCTGAAGAAAAAAAAATGGCAATACAGATTTACAGTGTGGTTATCATAAAAGACCACACAAAATAAACAGCTAATCAAGTAAAAACACTCAGTTTGCTATGTAGCTCTGCACTCACAGAAATTGCAATTCTCTTTATAAAGAAATGTTTATAGTTATGCAATACAGCCAAACAGAGTCATCGGCTCTAAGCCAAGATATGAAGCAAAATGCATGCATTCCCTCTTCCTCTCTCTGTAGCTGTAAACCATGTTCGGATGGATCGATACTCTCTCTGATAGAGCAGCTAATGCACTGTGAGCTGATTTTGCTCAACATGACAGCATGCTCTGCCCGTGTGTGGTGTTTATTACTGACCAAACAGGAAGAACGAGGGGAAAAGGGTTATTCAGATATTCTTGGCTTTCTGTCAGTAATGGCTTAAATGTTAGACAATCAGGGTAAACAAATATAACAGAGCTGTTCGGTTATTATAATATTTACATACCTTGTAATCAATGTCATTTCCGCATGGTTGGTAACTGCATCGAAAAAGCATTATTCTGAACTGAGTTATTCTGTGCAGCGAACATGCGTCTGTCTTGGCGGTGAATGATATATAAGTGATACCAAATTTATGCCTTTTGGATTCCTCTTAAAGAGGAATCCTCGATCCTCACCTCAAACCATCAAAATGCTAATATCCTTTCGGTTTGAAATGCTAGAAGCTTTCACTCCTTCTAATTTTCCTATTCTGAAAAAGACCTTTCTGAGTAACATGAGAGAGCGAGAGAGATCAATAACTCACTGAAGCTCATTATTTATCAGCCTTACAGACTGAAGGCGGCCGAGGAGAGGTGGTGTAAGGATTAGCTAGCATGGCTATCCCTGCCAAATGTAGTCAATAGATGCACAAAAGCGGCCCCAGAAATAAACTCCATTATCCCTCCCTATTAGCATGCTATTAGCAATTATAGATTTTGCTGAGTTGCATCCCTCTGGGTTGAATGCAAACATGCCAGGCGCCTTGTCTAAGTTCAGTCATAATTTACGTGGCAGAACGTGATCACAGAAGTGGCCTGAAACTCCCAAAAGTCAACAGAGCTTTGTGACCAAAATATCAATATTAATGATCTCTCACTTATTTACTGATGCATGTCGTCATTTTGTATTTTGGTCGTCCTGTTCCATTACGCGATATGGTCGTAAATAAGTCGGAGACTGCACAACCGGCTTGACTTTGAGAGCAATGACAATAAGAATTGGCGGATCAATAACCTAATTCTAAGTTTTTTAGACAGGCCTTCTCCAATATGTGTGAAATGTAATTGTCAATTGCACTCTGGTGAGCCGGAGCTCAGCTGGAGTGGGCATACTAAGTCAAACACCTGTCACTTGGGAAGGCTTTGTGCTCAAAAGGAGAGAGGTTATTATGCAGCATGACTGAGTCAAAGGGACGGGCGGACTGTGAGACATGATCTGGGTCTCTTTTTCTCAAAGAAAGAACTGTCAGTGTCTATTGAATCAACTTGTAATATGTGCTATTGACTGAATTTAAGGTTCCTTTGAGCCAAAATGGCCTTTACTTTCAGAATATGCCCACACTGTGGCAAGACTGCTTAATAATTTCTAGCATCCTTCAGACCCATTGTTCGTTAGAGCAACAGTTTCATTGTACTCTGTAGTTTACTGTACTGTACAGCAAAGAGGTTGCTGATGAACATCTTTGTGATGTTGAGTCAGGAGTTGCCCATCAAGGTGAAAAGACTCACTGCAGTTGCACTCAGTGATGCAAGAGAGTTGTCTGTCTCTGTCAGCACAAATCGATGGACTCAGAGCGAAAAGTGCACACACACCGATTTCCAGGTTGGTGGTGAAATTATGTTAAATTAGGAGGATGTTGTTTGTGATTCTGGGTCTGTGCAAAAATCAAATCTAAAATGAATCTCCAAATGGCACATATCGAAGATGATGTTGTTCTATAAATGTCCACAAAGACCGTACACAGTGAAAAACAATTTGTATTTTTTTCACATAAGCAAACTTTGCCTCTGTTCTAAATGGTGACCATGGCTCATGTGATCCTCACTTGACTCTACACTAGGTTTAATGTTGTATGGACTGTTGGGTATCACCGTGAAAACTCCATCAGTTCACAAAAGAGTGCATTGTGGGTGCATCAACCAAAAAACTAGTTCAAAAACACCCTTTTGAACCACAAATTGCCAATTTGGACATTCAGAGGTCTTTGTAAACACACAACTAGCCTTTGTTAGTGTGTGGCCATGAGGTCATGAAGACTACTGGGTTTCACAGTTGGCATATTATGGCCAAAAGATTGTAAGTTTACATTATTTAGGTCATGGTGTTGATCTGAGGTAATGTTTGAGCAACTATATTAATTGCTTTTCTGAACTTCATTACGTTTTTATCAAAACTAGTCGCACATAGCCAGACAACAGGAGGGCTGGGAACATTGGCTGCTTTGAATAGCCAAGGCCTGCCCATGAAGCCATCTGACTGACAGGTAAAGCAACCAATCAGGTTTAATTTGTTGCCCAAAATAACAGACCAGTGCCACCATACCAGAGGAAATATTTTAACCAATCAGAGGATGACTTTGAAACCCCTGAAGTGTTTCCAATTTTGTATGCTGTATGCATTAGATGATTAGCCAGTGGTTCGTGGGCGTGATGTCTTATGGCAAATGCCATACTACAAGATATTTCTTCCCAAAAAACATTCTTATTATATTGGATACGCTCACCTTATCTTTATCTCATGAAGCTCAAACTTTTTTGGAGTGCGGGAAAGTGACCAACCTCCACAGTGGAATATTCTCCCACATGTGTAATTTAGGTATCTGGCAAGGAAAGACGATGTGAACGTGGACTGGCTTTAATTGATTGTATGGCTAATGAGCACTGAGAGAAGAAGGAAGCTGGGAATAGAATCCTAATGACTCTGTCAGAGTGGTGATGAGAGGAGCACCTCACCAGGGCCCTGCCTTACAGCTCACACAAGGCCCCTGGGCAAATTTCCAATGGTTTCAGCTAACTGTAGGACGCTAGCCTCTGGGGTGTGAACATGAAGGTGTGAAAGGAGAGAGTTCACCAAACAGATTCTGGTACAGTCTAGTACAGATGACACCAGAGTGTCCACACAGTCATCTAATATTATTGTATTTAGTGACAGTGATTTGCCCATGAGCACAGCTGTAGAAAGAGTTCATATATTTGCCATATATTTGTGCAAAATTATCTGTGCCCTGAGGGAAATTGCAAAAATAGGAAGAGGCCATGTTGCATGACATGACCAAAAACCTATGCAAGGTCAAAGAAAATACAATCCAGGCTGCACTAAAAATGGGTAAGCTTGCATTAAACATGACTTGGTGCTAACCAAAATGTTGTGTCACTAGTGTATGTTTTTACTAGTGTAAAAAAACATTTTACAGCAACTGTTTTAGCAGAAAATTTATTTGAAGCTACTTTAATACATTAAATACATTACTCGCCCTCAAGTCATCCTAGGTGCATATGAGGTGTAATGTCCTGGCTCTTCCAAGCTTGTGGCAGTAAATAGTGGTCAAGATTTTAAAGCCCTAAAAAGTGTGTTTATCCATCATAAAAAGTGCTCAATAAAAAGCTGTGATACTCTTGACCAATATTCACTGCCATTATAAAGCTTGGAGGAGCCAGGACATTGTTTGATATAACTCTACCTGCATTTGTCTGAAAGATGAAAGTCAAATACACCTAGAATTGCTTTAGGGTGAGCAAATAATGGGGTAATTATCATTTTTGGGTTGACTGTGACTTTAAGGGGAAGTTCCTCTTATGTGAACTAAGGTTAAGTTAATTATGCACACAATGGTTATAGAACCATGCGGGGTTTGATCTGTCAACATTTAGGTTCCCATCTCATATCTTTTTATCTTTCTTTGCAAATTGTACTTACATTAATATTTCAGTCATCTGGCCTCTTTAGTTCTCTGAACAAAAAAAAAGAAAACTACACTGCCTCAGAACTGAGTAAGTGGTGAGGTTTCATGGTTGACATCTGCCAGGCCCACGGACAGAAATGATCAGAGAAGGACAGAGCCACTGTGGTATTTTGGTTTGAAGGACTCTTGGAGGCAAATAATTATTTTGCGAGTGGCCAGAAAACACCCTGGCTTTAGGGCTAACCACCTGTCAGTTTCTTGATGCTCCCTTCTCCTTCTCTTGTTTCTCTGTTTCTTTTTCTTGGACTTTTTTTAAGCTCATCCTTAAATTGTTTTATTAATTTATTATTAGTATTAGTATTAATTAGTATTAATTTCTTTCTCTGTATCTCACATTAGAATAGTATTATAAACAGTTGGCTTTGGTTTCGGTAGTTTGTCTAAGGAACAGATGTTGCTTTTGCACAGAGGTGGCAGAGGCAGACCCCTGTACCACCACAGGGCAACACGCCCGCCAATTGCCAGCTGGAACCTTTGAACCTGAACTATCTGAATGGCTGATTCTGTCAAACATCTGTTTCCCTCCCAAGCACTGTTATTTTTATTTATAGACTTTGTTACATTGACAAATTAACCTTTTTTGCCTGTGGCCATTTGTCATATGATTAAGCATAAATATCATCCAATCAGAAAAACGAGGTGCCAAGGAGAGGTGGAGCAATAGAAGGCATTCTACTTTTTCACTGGACAGCCGGTTGGCTGACAATGAGCTGTGATCCATGGAGCTTCCCTAAGCCTTTGGAGATTGAAACTGCTGCCTTCGTCTGTAATTCTAAAAGGAGAAAGGGAGAAACAAAATGTCCTAGACCATTAGCCTGGGCTCTGCATGACAGATGTCCTCTTTAGGCCAGTAAACCGATAGAAAAAGATAATTACATCACAAGTCACAGATCACTGAGTCACTGTCAAGAGACCCCGTTGCTCCTTCTTAGCGAAGACTTTCTAAAGACTGATGCATTTTGGGCCCACAGACATTAGCAAGAGTAATGTCTGCAGAACTTAATCATTCCCAAAAATGAGATGGGAGTTTATGACTTCATTTGATGATATCAAAATTCTTTTTATAGCCAGTAGACTTGGTAGCCACCAAGGTACATTTTCGTTGATTAGGTCCAGCTGCTTCCAAAGTTCTATGTCTAAATGCCTAATGTCAAAATCCCTAATAAAACTGTTGTTATTGCTTCTCGGAATCCTTAATTCATTGCTTAAAATATCTTCGAAGTACTGAGAGCTGGTATCTTAACACTTGCTCTTTTGTTTATCCATTGGTTTAATGATGTAAACAACGCTATCCTTATCCAGTACTTCACAAATACACACAGTAAAGTCAATACATACACACACACACACACACACAAACCTCTTACAGAGGGTAAAAGCATCCTGTGTGCATTCCGCTATAGGGTGTCTGCTTATTTAGTCTCCCCGTAATGTTCCAGTTGGTTCAGTGTGGTTAGCACACAGGGTGGCCAGGGTAAGGACCAGGCCCAAAGCAGGAAGTGTCTATTCATGGGTGCTGCATTTTAAGGTACTTGTGTGTCCTGTTTATAGCTAAACCAGTCCCTCTTCAATAACTCATTTAGAATATGAACTACATATTTATTGCAAAGTGGGATTGTGGGTAAATACCAGCGGCATGCTGTTTGCCCTGGGAATTTTTACTTGCATTTGCACAAGGGCTGATACATGTCATGCAGATGAGTAATGGCAGAGAAAAACAGTGTAAAATCACACCTAACAATCTGTATTACAGCCTATAAACCAATTCTGTTGATGGCCTGCGTATTCACACTGGATAATATAGTCATAAAGCGCTTCTTGAATGGCATTGACAGATGAATATTCATTGCATAGGTCCATCTGCACTGCTTTATCATAAAACTGTTAAAGGTGCCATATGCATGATAAACTCTTTATGCCACGTGCTTTAAAATACAGCTGTGCTAACTTGGCATGGGGAACACAATGGGCTCGTAATTAGATTGCAAAAAGAGAATGGCCCATAGATCAGTGATAAATAAGTGTCCAAATTAAGAAAATATTAAAAATGCCACTTGGAAATGTACTGTTTATGTTCATGTTGGTTTTGTATGTTTTAACAGTTGGTAAGGTATTGAGTAGGTTTAGGGATTTAGAATTTGGTCATGCAAAATGTGATTTTAATATACACGCTAATAAGCAACTAATAGTAGCACTACGTGTGTTGTAACGTAGCGCTAAAGCACCGATCCAGTATTGATCATTGGTCTGTTTTTAAAATAACACCAGCACAGCAGCCAGCAGATCACAGCCCCCAGGCTTTGACAGGATTGACATTGCATTTTGCATGCGATTAGGGGTGATGTGACGGGTTGAAATGTCAGGGCTATTGGCTGTATGTGTGCATGGCTGGATGCCATGTGCGCTGTTGCATGGGTGCTAATCTGAGAGATCTCTGATAGGACTGGATTGATGGAGGGAATTAGTGTCAGGAGGGGTCTTGGATGCAAGACTTTAATTACAGGATGTGACCTCAGAGTTTGTGTATGTGTGTGTGTCAGTAATCAGAAGACTGGAGCCTTTGTGGAAAATTGATTGAGATTTTATCTTTGGATGTTGAGTCACATTTAAGGTTGAATATTGAATATTCATGATATATGCAAATAATTTGATATGAATGCAAGCTTTTTATTTGGCCATTAACATTCTTCAAGCTTTGCGGTCCTTTCTCGAGATGGGACTATGGTTAAGACAGAGATGCTTTAACGCAGCGTCTGAGTTGAACTTTATTAGTAAAAAGGGCAAGGTTGGTAAGTTCAAATTCAATTCTTAAACCATTATTTATTTTTAATTGTTGCATGTTTCTCATGTATCAGTAGTGATATTGTGGTTCAAAAACTGATTTGTGTAATGTCTAATTACACCAGTGTAATGTGTGTTAGTGCAGATATAAACATTTCACTGCATGCATGTAATGGTGAGCTATGTAAGCTAAATGCTTTATGTTTGCATTGATATGCTACTGAAGGTTTTCAGAGTTCACTGGCAGCGCTATTTGTATTCAATATGTAGAACGATCTCCATATCCTGTAGGCTGCATTGATTCATATTGAAGAATGCCTTGGCAAGTTGAGAGATTTAAAAAAAAAAAAAAAAAAAACAGATAATAAAAAGTCTTTCCGATTTCTGTCCATCTGTCAGTCAAAGGTGTGGTGGGATTTTTTCTGGCTGGTACTGTTTTGTGATACTTCATACCTTCTTTGCGAGTATTCAGTTCAGGCTTTCCAATTTAAATGCAAATTTTACAGGACATCACAAGGAACCTGAGATGGGTGCAAAAAATCATTCAGCACCAACGATGAATTATATATTTTAATTAACCAGTGAGGGAAATGCGTCTATTCAGCAGCAATGGCCATAAATAAGACATGAATAAATAAATAAGACAGAAGATAAAGGCAAGCAAAATGGGTCTCATTGAGCAGCGTTATTATAAAATCTGCACTGCCATGGGATGTCATTAAGAAAAGGACCCTGAGCTGTCAGATATCAAATGTATTGTTCTCTAGTTTGATGGGCTAAATGCTACTTATAGCCGCCAGAAAGAGGAGGATTTTTGAAGAACTGACAGAGAGATACAATTTTAATTTCACTCCTGTCAGTCCTTTTTTTTTTCTCGAGTGCTAGAATAAATATGAAGTGTCAGTCACCAGGCTTAAGTATTTCTCTGCTTTACTCAAGAATCTCAACGGAATAGAGGAAAGCTTTGGTTTTATGAGTGACAATTGAAAAAAAAAATGAAAATTGCACTTTAAAATACTAAAAGTAACTTTAAATTTGGATCATATACTTACGAATTAACTGAATGTAAAAGATGTATCAACTGTACCTGAAGATATTATACTACGCAACAATGTTTGAGTAATATCCAGACATATGCTTGGTTTCAGAGCATTTATTGTCATCTCTATGACCTCATACAATGTTTATGATGGATTTTTGATGAACGACACACAGAGACAAACAAATGCAAAGACGTTATTCAGCGAGAATGTACAATATTGACTTTAGTCTGTGACATTGATCAAACAAAGAAAATAGTTTGCTCTCTCTTCTTCACACTTTTGAACCTTGTGTTTAGTGAGTGACGAATGCTGGGTAAATACAGCATGTTGATAAAAGACACCATAAGTATGCAGACCCATGAATCAGAACGTAATAAGTAGCTGACAAAAGCTAAATATCCACAATATTAAATACCCACATCAATAAAATTATTGTGCAAATATTATATGCACATCACTCCCACTTACGTCTTTGACGCCAGCCAAGACAAGGACGTTCTTGCCAGCAAAAACAATCAAGAACTTCTGCTGCGAGTGTGTGCTAGGTTCTCCACAATTAGCAAGATGGTTGTGATGTTAAATATATAAATAAAGTTTTTATGCATTTCCTTTAACTAAAAACGGGGCGTGTTATAATTTCCTGTTTAACTTTAATGAATAGCTACTGTTGGGATCATGGGAGACAATTGAACAAGTGAATATATAAAAAAGGAATGCTTGTATTCTATCTGTGGCCTTATGTGTGCATTCATTCAGAAGAACGTTTTTTATTCTACATTTATGAATTTTCCCTGAGTCTCTCTGATGAATGCCTTTCATTGTGTTTATTTTAACTGTGAGCTCTTTTTAATGTTTTACATTCTGGTGTGCTTAGAGAGACAAATTGATTTCCTGACCTTACAATGTGTTGCTTTTGGTCTGGATTTCAAATGTTTCACTCTGAAGTCTTCCCATAGGAAAGGATTTAGTGGAAATCCACTAAAGAGGTCCTTTTAATTTCTCAATTACTACATTTCTCGTTACTTAACGTAAATGTACTCCTAGATATTCCTAGATTCAGATTTACCAGCAATCTCACAAATATCGCCACTACAGTTTTAGAAGTGATCTTAGTGGTAAGAGTAGGATATTCTAGGATATGAAAGTCTTTAATCAGAGGTCTAATTATTATACAAGGGAGTTTCTGAAGATGGTCATTTTTGCAATTCTGTTCTGTGCCACTTGTGGTGCAGAAATTACACATGGCACAGTTAAACGAAACTGAAACTCTATTAAAGTAACTGTAGGCATTTTCAGCAAACTTCCAATGTTTTGCTTACTCCAACCACATGCCCTCTGTCCAAAACTTTGCCCTCCAAAGGCAAAGTAAGCTCGATGTCTCTCAAAAAACACTCGAAATGATTGACAGGCCTAGAATATTTCCGATGAAAAAAGTGTAGGCTGTTTTGCTGTTCACAGTCTAGGGCTGTCACGAAAACAGTTCAATTGATTGATCAAGACATATATATTTCAATGACATATATATATATAAGGAAGTGGGGATATCTAGGCTGTTGTTTGAGTGGCCGGCAACATTGGCTCCTCCAGTGAGTTTGGAAAGAAACTACCTGTCAGGTCTTGAAAGATAACACATGAGAAAGACATACAAATGCATATGGCTTACAATTAGAAGTACTCCAGGAACCATTGTCCCAAGCTATGAAAAAGCTATCATTGATCAAAGAGGTTTTGTTTTGAGAGAGTGAGAAATAGAGAAAAAGGGAGAAGACCAAATGGAGAGAGACTGTGAAGGACTTTATGATGATCAATCCTGGATCCAAACAGTTTTGCATTGTCTTGCCTTCTTCCTGTTTCTCATCTAGGTATGTCTATCCCTTAGCCAGTTGGGCAGAGAGAATATCAGTCCCTGAGGACATTGATTCCACTGATGAAATGCTATAAAGTAGGGAAGAGAGAGAGAGAGAGAGTGACGAATAGAGAGGAGTGGGGCGGGGAATCAGGAGGCAGAGACACTGAAAAAAGAAAACAAGCCAATGTGAGAGAGAGAGAGAGAGAGAGAGAGAGAGAGAGAGAAAGGGAGAGAGAGAGAGGGAGGGAGGAAACGGTCCTCATGCTGTCTTGGCATCGGTGCCACCCAGTTTCTCTCGGGCAGGCCAGAAGCCTCACGATCTACCTCTGTGTGTGTCTCCGCAGATGGCCAACATTGTGACATCCTTCTGCTGTGTGGTGCTTGCAGCCGTGGTGGTGGTTTATGCCCAAAGGCGCAGCCAGCAAGGTAAGTCTACATTTTGAATACTTCCTCCATCTGTTGCGGGTCTCCTTTAAATGTGTTTGTACAGTAGTAAGTTGATTTCCTAATGAGGTCAGTTAGATCTTTTGTAGATTACAGATCAGTTTGTTCTTTTCTTGGTTATGCGTCCTGTCTTCTTTCATTCTACTTGTCATTTTCTTTGCGTCCTTCCTTCAATCTGTCTGTCGGAGTGGAACAGAGAAGTCACATTGTGAGCAGAGGGTCACTATCACCTGACTGTGGGGAGGGGTGTGTGAATGTGAATGCTGTTTAATGCATGGCCTGGCTGCCCGGAGACACAGAGACTAGCCTGTCACTGGGTCAAAAACTAGAGCTCCAGAACAAAGCAATCCTCGGAGTGCGTATGAATGTGTCTAAGTTTGGACCAGACATGTTATCTTGCTGGCTGTGATGGGTTCTCTCATGCTTGGATGAATAAGCAGCTATGTTGTTTCTGCATTCCAATTCAGTGTCATTTTGTGAGACAGCAGGGTGGAAGTGCTATCGAGACATCCTTGTTTCATCAGAAGCTACTACTTTAAAGCTATTGTCATTTTCCGAGTTATTATTCAAGCTGGGTACAGCAGCATATTATGCTGTTCAGTAGCCAGGTGCAACTCAAGTTTCCATCAACAAGTAATTTGTCTGTCCATGGTAAAGGCAAAACTCTACACAATCACTGACAATCGGAACATATTTTATGCCGCTTGCACACTGGGGAGTGTGCTTGATGGAAATGAATGCATACAATACATTTTAAGGGTTTGGATAGAGTGACACAGTTTCAAATGACGACTGACAACATCATAGTGCATTGGAGGAAAAAGTGCTTTGTAGCATGGCAAAAGATTAGTAGACTTTAGTGTTTAGTCCTTGAGAATGGGATGAGATGCAGTGCTTAAAGACCTGGTCTCGTAACAGAAAGCTTGTACCACCATTGTGACTCATTGTGATCCAGACCAGGAATGGCCAGTCCTGCTCTTGGACAGCCAACATCCTGCAGAGTTCATCTCAAACTCTAATTAAACCCATCTGAACCAGCTAATCAAGGTCCTCCAGGCAGGTGTGTTGGAACAGGTTGAAGCTAAACTTGGCCCTCTGAGAGCAGGACGGGGCTCTGTTTTTCCAAGGGAACTAATTTGTACAATTTATTGTACTTGATGTCACTTTCAATAGAACAGTCAGCTAAATGACTACTTACTAAAGAATGATTGCCGACCCTAAGCCAGCCAAAGTTGCATGTGTATCTTCAGTCGGGAACACTGTTTAAGAGTGATAAAGCATCATCTCTGATGTCTCATGCCGTTGTCATCCCCCCACACCCCTGCGGTGGGCCACGTTTTGTTGAAGTGAGGCTCTCACTAAAGCTGATTACATTGCTTTAATGCCTAGTCATTGGCATGCGTTTCTCTGGCAGGATAGTTTTATACGATGATGTCACGGTGGCATGACATCACGAGGTCATCCATCAGCAGTGCTGCTTATCTGCTTCCACATGTGTTCTGATTGGTCACCTGATCTAGAGAGCAGTCATCACAAACGCAAATCATGCAATGCCAGTTAAACCTTTTGGATACTTGGATATACACTTAAAAGTGGCCTCAGTGAACGCTAGTATATGTAGATCAATGGAAATGCAGATGGGCAAACAAATGATAGGCAAAAACAGAAAAGAGAACTGATATATTACAGTACACAAACATGTGTACACATGCACACACATCACAAAAGATGTGGGTTTAATGTGTCATTAGGGTAGGTTTAATTTTTGATGAATATGTTTTAAAATTAACCAAGACACATGTAGTCAGTGACTTAATAAAATTGTTTGTTGATTACTAATTATAACAAAATTCTATTTGACATCTTGAAAAATCTTTATTTTTATCCTGTCATTAATCTACTTATTACAGATTTAAAAGCATGACACTTTTTCTCAGAAGTTTTTATTATTTATTTATTATTATTACTTTATCCATTCATTCATTCATTCATTCTAAACCTTACAGCTTTGGTTAGCGTTAAACAGGGGCTGTTGTTGGCCATGACTTAAAAACCTTAAGCAAAGTTAAAAACCTAATGAAGGTCCAAACAAAGATTTCAGGTTCATATAATCTTGCCAATCTCAAGGATAAGGGTATAAACCCTGATTTTGCCAAGAACGAAGTGTTCCTGCATCAACATCTTTTGTTAGTCCCAAAAAAACATTCCAGGCAAACAAACATAGATTTAACCCTATCTATAACCCCATGCCTAGACAATGACTACCTAAAAGCAGATTGAAATGATAGGTTAAGAATGTCCTTCAAGCTCCATCACCTGCTGCATTCCATCTAAAAATGGATGTGGGATATTCCTAAAATGTCTGACTTCCGACATTACACTTACTGGATGCTCATGAATGGCATTTGCAGGTGTTTCAAAAAAAGATTTCTGCTGCCATCTCGACTTTACAAGATAAACAATGCTAATGTTAGCATATGTTCTGCAGGTGTATTATTATAAACATCGCGGATCATTTACATTGTTTCCCACCTGTTTCCGCAAACATTTGCTAAGTAGGTTTAATAATCACACCATGTTGGAGTTTATTGATTGGTAACTTACTCCCACATAGCACAAAAAGATGAACTCTTTAAAGAAAGTCTGTGCCGAGTGGAATGGAACTCAGAATAAGCCTAAACCTTATCTGATTGGATGACCCAAGATGTTGATCCAAGACTATTAACAGTAAACAGTGTGCTTTGGTTTTCCATCTGCTGTTACATCTTGTACACAGTTGAGTGTTTATGAGTACACTTTACTGACCATGAACTGCTGCTGTGGACCCCACAATGATGAAATTAATGTAACATACAGTGTGTACTTGATGTAGCAGCACGCATATGGACAACTTAAGTGCAGTACGTTTTCAACTTCCTGTACATCATGCACCCCAGACTGAACATAATTCTGTTTAGTTTATTTCGTAATCTAAAATATTACAGAATTTAAAGAGTCCAAAAGTGAATGTGCACATGCTGCACCCACTAACTACAGACACCAGAAGGTTCAATACGGTGTAATTTTAAAGTTTTTTGTTTGGTCATTTGTCCTCCCTGCGTTTGTGTGAGGGGGCGGGGCTTATCATCATTGTGCAATTTGTGCAATATAAAAGCTCACTCTTAATTTCCCAACAACTAAAATAAAGTAAAATACACAACATGTTTTTTTGGTAGACAGTTTAGTAATCCTTTAATTTTTTGCCACTTCTTCTGTAAATACAAAAACCCTGGTTTTTTAGCTCATGTAGCTTATTTTGACCATGTTTAAAAATATGTGCTGGGCAATTAATTGCAATTATGATATATAAAATAAAGTTTTTATGTACATAATATATGTGTGCGTGTGTGTACTGTGTATATTAATTTTGCATATATACATATAACACATTCATGTGTATATATATATATATATATATATGGAATAAGAGCATATGCATTTCTTGCACGGGACGCCGGCAGATCACTTGATTTTCTCTAATAAAAGTGGAAACAGCTTACAATACTCGCTCAAGAATAAGACATTATTTTAAAATATTTATTTTATTTTATTTTATTCACAATAAAAACAGCTGTGTATTTGTAAACAAAGGACACTATCCGATGCCCCTTTCTAAAGAGCGAATCAAATAAATAAGTTTAACGTATTATTATATTAATAAGTTTAACGTATTATCTATGAGCCAAAATTATTAAATAAATGTAATATTACATGAAAAACAAGCCTTTAGTACGTGTTCCTAGTGCTGCTCGTCTAAAATTATTATA
>JAUMHI010000002.1:170248-242937 GCA_032359435.1 Enteromius unitaeniatus | reverse complement strand
TCAGAGCATTAAAGATGGGTTGTGGCTGGGTCTTCCAACATGATAATGACCCAAAGCACACAGCCAGGAAAACCAAGCAGTGGCTCCGTAAGAAGCATATGAAGGTTCTGGAGTGGCCTAGCCAGTCTCCAGATCTAAATACAATTGAACATCTTTGGAGGGAGCTGAAACTGTGTGCAAACCTGGTGAAGATCTACAGGAACCGTTTGACATCTGTAATCGTTAACAAATATTCTGTACCAAATATTAACATTTTTGTGATGTAAGTGAATACTTGTTTGACACAGTAATTCCCAAATAAATAGTTAAAAAATCATACAACATGATTTCCGGATTTTTCTTTTTTGATTCTGTCTCTCACAGTGGAAATGCACCCAAAAAAAAAAAATGAAAATTGTAGACCCCTCCATGATTTCTAAGTAAGAGAATTTGCTAAATCACAGGGTGATCAAATACTTATTGACCTCACTGTATAACTCCAATCTGTCAGTTACTGAGAACATAAAATGTGTATTTTAATTACAGTTCTGAAAACTCTACATAGTTTTTTTATTTTGTTTTTTTTTCACACACATACAGTTATGATTGTTTTATTTTCCTTATTGCATCAACTGCTCTAAAATATAAGACAGCAATGTTTCAGGAGTTTAAGACACATGCTTATTTATCATGTATTTATCATGTAACAGTATCGAAGAATGATTTCGAAGTAAATCTGAATGAGGGTCTGGTTTTGATTGTGTAAGGTTAACCCTGTCTGCTTTAAATGTTTGAAAAGTATTAACGATTGAAAACGTGTTAAAAATTTAGAAAAGCAACCAAATGGAACCAGTTACATAACCTTAATTGAAATAGTTACACTACTTGTTACATTTTAATCTTTAACATATTACACTTCTAAAGTAACCCTCCCAGCATGGATTATATTGCATTAACACATATCAGCATCCCTGTATGCATTCATAATAATAGTCTTTGTGGGTTGTTTATGATTTGTTCTTAAGAAATGCAGCCTTCAAAGATACATTTTATGATCTTAGTATGAAAATCAAATGGTGGGTGTAAAGCAGCAGTTTTACAATGACATTAAACATGACTCCAGCAATAATTCTGTGAATTGTCGGCAAGGATCGAACACTGGCTTTGAACATGGCTTTAGCAATCCATCTCTAAATATAAATTGAATAATAACTAATTTTAGTTAGTATGCTAAGCATACACCCATTAGGGGTTTTCTTAGGTCACAAGCTAAAGCAAAACTTGTAGAAAGAGTGTCGGTCTGGAGTCTTTGAAGCATGTGGAGCATCACGGGAGGTCTGGGAGGAGAGAGAATGAGGAACAGCGCCAGTGGCTATGAGTAAGCAAGCATCCCCCCCGACAAGTGTAAAAAAAATATACAGAGTAGCCGAACCCACATTCCCAATGTAGAGCGTCTAAGCCCAGGAGCCCGATGATGAAGCTGTCTAATCCATGTACTATCAATCTGATGCTTTCTAATCCTATTGCCCTTTCCATACTATGTAGCATTTCATGACCTTTGTTTGTGTGAAAATCCCACTGTGTTACAATTCAATATCAGCCAGGGAGGGAAAACTTCCATATGCCACAGTTCTGCCCAGCCCACCCGCAGCCTGGAGGCATGACTACTGTGCGATGAGTCCTTCTAAACTCTGGCAGCTCTGAGAGCTTGCTAATGCCACAAAGTCAAAGATGGAACCAAATATTATGATTGGGGAAACTACATTTTAATAATCAGTTACTGAAAAGTCTTTCCTACTGTAATTAAACTTTTTGAATATTAAAGCCAGTTGAGGCAGGATTGGAGCTGGTAAAACCGGCTGATGGTTAAGTTAGTTAAGAATGCTCTTGGGACAGCAGCATACCAGTCTCCCAAACATGACTTTTGCATGAGTATTGCTACCATAGGCTTCTCAAAAGGCAATGCCTGGCATGAAACGTGTGGTTGCACTGCGTATTTTCACAAAGCACTTTTTTGATAAATTGTATGCTTCAGTCATAACTTTAACAAGGGTTTGAAAATTAGGGAGATCTGGGTTAAGGATTAAGTACAGGCATGTACATGTGAAACATGTTTATATGTTAATATTTTGTATTCATCTATATATAAATAAAATATTTTGTATATATTTAATACTGTTTTTTTGTTGTTTTTTTTCCTCAGTACTGTCAGTTTAACAGTGTTGCCAGATATTGCTATGAAAACAAATAAAAACTAAAATATTCTTTTAACCCAACGCGAACTCATGGCAATTAGTATATATTTTACAAGTTTCTAATTCGTATGCATTTGTACGAATGACCTACACCTAACCCCACCACTAAACCTACATGTCACTGGGTTTTAGAGAAATCGTACAAATGAGGTCGTACAAATTTGTATGAAGTAGCACGAATTTGGCACCTTGTACGAATATGTACGAATTGGAAATGGCATTGTGTTGGTTACCCCTAAACTGCAACTTCCCACTTCATTAACTTTCCAAAGTGCCAAAAGACGAGTCCAAAGATGTTTATAATAGCAGCATCTGGCAACAAAGCAGAGGCTGTGCCCATGTTTTCACTCACAGCTAAATATGTACTCTACTGTCATGTACTCTACGGCCTTGTATCTGCAAGTTTGAAAACAAAGGACACTCACAGCTTCTGTTTGCACAGCCAATTAACTGCTTTGTGCTTTTGCTGCATGTTTCAGAAGGACAGCTGTTCCTCATCTAGCCAGGACTGCTAGATCTAGTCCATCCGGTCCTCTGTTGGCCGGTCTAGAATTCCCTCCACAAGCAACACTGCATATGTCCTGCTCATAAACCTTTAGCACTTCCATGTGGGTGTAAAGTCCCTCTCCTCTCATCTCTACATGACGCCTCCACTAACCTCTGCGGCCAGTTTACATCTACATTATCAAGTGTCAGTTTGACTGCTTCTTTAAACTCCAACCATATTCCCATTCCACCCTATTCCTAATGGGACCTTCAAATGCATTGCCCTTGAAACTCTTTGCATCTCACATTCATAGCACATGAATTTTGCTATAAATGTGTATTCTTGTAAAGAAAGCAAAACTAAACTCTGATATGGCCCTAAAATAAGATCCTGCTAATTATATAATGGGAATTAGGTATTCTGTGCTATCGAAAGGTAGCAGATATAAGCAATTGTTCCTGGGCTTTGTTGTTTTGTGCCAACGCGCCACTGTTTGTCCGCCTGCCCACCGCTTCAACAGATAAGCAGGCAGGAAACAAGAAATGGATTTATTTGATGCTCCGTAACAACACGGTCTGGCAAAAGTGGGCCGACAAGTGAGAGACAAGCCCTTAATGAGAATCCTCAAAGGAAACAAGGCAGAGGGCAAGGCAATGACTCCCGTGCTAAAGATATTTGGAGAGGAGATATTTCACAGGCTTACACAACTGAGATTCCCGACAAAGCACTGTCTTCAGAGGTTTTCTCTGACAAAAATTAGAGCTGTAAAATGGGCTTTTGAGAAGTTCAGCCAGAACTCAGGCATTTAACCTCCTTGCAATTATCCTTTTTTGATATCTAACATGTGTTTGAGAATGATAATTATGCTTGGTCAATGGACACAATTAAATTGGTTCAAAGAAATGATGTGTGTAGGGGGAGCTGTGTTGAATACAAAACTGTACGGTTGCATGCAATGTGTTACATGTGAGTTTAAAGCAAAGAAAATATAATTACTCTTAATTTTGATGTAGAAAAAGAATCTATAGAATGATAATCAGGATGATGAAATCAACAGACATTCAAGATAGTTCCCAGCGCAAGGTGACCTGAGATTTTTCTTTGAGCTAAAACAAAACACAGAACTTGTTCAAAAGATATTTTATTCCCATTCTGTCATTTTGAAATGATAGATCACATTATAAAAAAAATGTCCTGTTTGTATTCAAAGGAATTAATTTTTGGTTGCTTAGCAGGCATCAAATCGAAGATAGAGGAAGTGTCCCTTAATCAACACTGGTGCTGTGGTCAAATCTCAAAGATATTATTATCATTTTTTTAACTTTGTCATTGCTTATAAGCTTAGTAATTGGTCATTATCTGAAAGATAGAAACATGTTTCCTTTAAGCAGAACATTTGCAACCAAATAACTGCATGTCATGTTATCTGAACTGAACCGCTCCTAATGGACGTTCAGTCGCCATTCAACTCTTTTGAGCACAATAGCCTTTCACTGTGGTATCACAGGCTTTGACATCGGAGTAAATGTAAAATTCATGGATTCGGTTGGCCCAGAGCGTGTGGATTAAGCTACAGGGGTAGTTAGTCAGGTCAGTGGAAGAAAGAGAAATTGCTTTTTCCGACCTCTGTGCATTGTGGGAGTCAGGGTGGCATAATGAAAGTCAAAGAAGAGCATTGATGTGTTCTCCGAGTTTTGCTTGTTTGACTGTTTGTGCATTCTGAACCTACTTTTTTCTTATGTTTCTTTCATTGTTGCAGCTGTCGCATGACAGCGGACATCTATAGGGCATTGCTCGTAGTTGCGACATGAAGAAATATATTTTCGTTTGATGTCAAAGCCCATAACAACACGCCTTGGGGTGGAAAAGAGATTCTGTAAGAAAACAACCACATCCTCCTTTTTCCTGTGAAAAACAGTAATGACTGAACTGATTGTAAATAGAAAAAATAAACAGACCTGCTATTTTCTCATCAAAGAAAGCCAGTTGTATTAAATATTTAACTAGATATTCATAGCAAGTTAACCCATTTTGGGGGCGCGGATCATGCCAGCATATCAGCGTCCCCGAAATCACCTCAGACTTCAGAGGGTTAATTTATAGATTGTAATTTTTTTTGATATTATAGTTTTTTTCCCCCCTCAAACAATCTTGTATAATCCAATGTGACAGAAACAAGCTTTTAAGACAACCTTGTTCTCCTCAGACTCACATGCTGCGTTCATATCATGAAGAACTGTTTAAAACGAGCCCACATGAACACCACTGAAATGTCCTAAATACCAGTGGGAAACACTGGATTATCTTTGAGCCCTGGGTTTTGTAGGAGTGGGAGTGGGGACGATAGAAAGAATGGCTGAAACACACACACGCATATATATATATATATATATTAGTGGTGGGCCGTTATCGCCGCTAACGTGCTGCGTTAACGCAAGACTCTTATTTTTTTTCACAAAGTTTCACCTTGATATTTTAACGCGGATGTACTGTATACCTAGCCGAATTGCACTGTAGCCCTATTCGAACGGGACTCGTTTTCTAAACTGCTGTACATGTGAGCTTTGATTCTTATCACCTGTCGTCCGTGATCTTCATGAATCATTTGGGACGGAACTAATTACTCTGTTTATTACAGAGGTGAGAGTTTTGTACATCTGTATGCATGCATTGCTATAGTGATTCAGATTGATTACAATTAGTATAATTACCGATACCATGGTAAATAGAGGGGGGAGAAAAAAATAGATGAAGCGCTATTCTCTCTACAACGATTCTGAATCAATTCTGAATATTTCATAATCAATGTTTTTTCCGCATATGGCCCATGTGCGCGCTCGAGACGCACTGGGCTTCATTGCACAGAATTTGCGCTGAGACACGTGCACAGTGTGTGCTTCCATCCGTCACGTTTTACTTCAGATATGTTTTTTTTATATACCGTTTGGAATGCTTTGGTATTAGATGCAAGAAACCTGCGCACTGACAGACTTTGTGTTGTCTTGGTATTACCCTAAAGTCCGCCAACACCTTTTATACACTGGGTTTAATTTGACCCCAGCAATTTAAAATCTCCATTATATGATTTATTTTTGCTAAAAGGTTAGTGTCAGGTAATTGATGTATTTGTTGACTACTTAACAACACTCTGAAATGCAGGAGAATTAAGTTTTCCCCTCCACCATGGCATAGTCAAGTCTCTAGTGAGAATTAGGATTCCCCTACCCCCATGTCATGTGAACTGTCAGTGGTTCTCGCAATACTACAGGTATGGTTGTATTGGTTTTTTTATTTTTATTATACATAACATATAAAATGATAGTGCATATTATAAAATCATAGTATGTTATAGTGACTTCAATATCACCCAAAACAAATGTGTGTAAATTTTGTATATTTCCTTGTTTTATGTTTTATACAGCTAAAAGATCCTGGGGTCAAATTGATCCCCAAAGAACACACATGTGACATAATGTGTACAGGACATTGAAAAAATAATATCATGTTAATTTTATGTTTACCGAGTTTTCAAGTCATTCAATCTGAGCCAAAATATATTATATATGTACATAAATTAAATATTCAATGGGATAACAGGAGGGTTAATGCACTTGTATTTTCAAATGCTTTATACAAAACTGATTTGCATAGTCAGTTATGTTTTCAGAGCAGAGCAAAACATCTGATATATCGAAATATCGAGATCTGTGCATTAGTCTGATTGCAGTCTGTTAAAGCTGCCACTGTCTATGATCTCATCAGTAATAATCAAGCAGCAATAATGCAGAGGAAAACTATTTCAGTAAACCTTTGTATACTCAAAGAGCACTTTTTAAAATAAGTAATAGATTTAAAAGAGTAGCCTGTTTATACATTTTATTTAAAATACAGCCATGTGCAGCAATATTAAAGGAGAATGTGATATTCTCCTGGTTTCACAGACAAGGCTTAAGGTAGTCACAGACTAAAATGCATGTTTGAACTGCTTCAACTGAAAATATCTTGCTCTGATATATCCTAAAATTTTGTAAAAGATGCGTTTTCTTAATTTAACTAAGGCCTAGTCCTGGCTGAAGCTAAGACATGTTTGTGAAACTGGGCCATGGTGATGATAATAATAATCTTATTGAACTGAATTGTGAAACCAAGATTCACAACCCTACTGTACTTTTAAGATGGCAGTACTGACACACAACTATCTGAAATATAATAGGGCTTTACTTTTAGTCATTATTTAGGCAGCACACATATTCCGAATGCCTTTGGCAGAATTGAAATGAGCCATTTTAATCTAGATTAATCTAGATTAATTCCAAAATGAATCTAGATTAATCTAGATGAAAACAATTAATCTATGCCAACCCCTAATATATATATATATATATATATATGTGTGTGTGTGTGTGTGTGTGTGTGTGTAAAACAGAAATGCAATCTGTGTTAGTCTTAAAAGTATGTCGCACGTCTCTAAATAAAATGTATTATTAACCACAACAACAACAAAATATGCCATTGAAACTCACTTTCATGAGGTTGGGTTAGGTTTTATAGCTTTTATGAAGATTACATTTTACATGAAGTGAACATTTTCTCCCTGTTGTTTTAGAATAATTAGCCAGCAATTGTAAAGCATGGACATTTCAAAATACGAGTCCTTTTGTATCGCATGCAAGTTTGTTTGTTTGTCTTTCTTCTTGTCTTTGTTCTTGATATTATTGGTATTTTGGTTAAACAATAAACAAATAAACATAACTCTCACCTGCCCTGCACAAAAATGTCTTTTTGTATGCTTTAGGAAAGACAAAGTCATTATTTTATTCTTTTTTACTGCGCTTCAAATGCACGTGAATTTTTCCTCAGGAATAAGCAACTGAATATTTACTAATCTAAAGTGAGTAACTAAAGTGTTGTAACTAAATTCGACTATCTGTTATGTTTCCTCAGGTGCCAGGATTCAGTATGAAAGAATAGGAAGTGATGTCACTATGCAGTGCGGCTCGCTGGACAATGATGCCTCGGTAACATGGAAGGTGAACGGTACAGATGTGAAGGCCCGTCGGCGGGAAGAAGGACCCCGTCTCATCCTGATGGAAGTGAACATGAGTAGCAACGGCCTGTACAGCTGCTTCCAGAACCCTGACGGCCAGCGCCGCGACCAGATCAATCTCCGCGTCGGACGTAAGTAGTGTCTATGCTGCTTTCCTCTTCCTCACAGTCACTAAATCCTTCCTGGAACTCGGAATAACCCTGCGCAGTGTTTACCCCGACACTTATTTTTTTCTAAACAAGCACTGCACTCGTTTCCGCCCCCTTGCTACCCGGTCATCTCTTCGAGGCCAGTGACATGTTGTTTAGATGTCTCCTTTGTGCATTTGAAGAGTGTAATTATTAACAACAAACGTCATTGTTTGACCCCAACCGCTCCTCGGTTCTCCTCCGGTCCGTGATCCCAAGCCTTGTCTTCTCCAGCAAACAGCTGCTTCTATCTGTGTGGGAGTCACTGGGGTGCCAGTTTTATGTCTTATCTATTTGTCAACTGGATTAATTTTTGAGGCTAGATTTTTTTTATGAGGACACACAACACGATGGGAAAGAATTCCCCCAAAAAGAATTCAATTACAGCAATGTTGAGCATTCAAAATAAGTCAAGTGTAAAGCAGACAGCAATCCAATACTAACATGAGACAGTACTACTGCTACTGTAGAAAGACCGGTGTCTTGGCTATCGCTCCATGGCTCACAAATAAGAGTTTACAGTTTACTAATTCGTTAGGAACCATTTCAGTCCTGTGTTGAGACTGCCATTGACACTAAAAATCTTACATTACTAAATATACTTTTCATTTATTCATTTATGTATTAAATTATTTATTTGTTAGTTCATTTATTTGCTTTTAGCTAATATTTTGAATATTTTTATATATATATATATATTTTGTAACTGTATAAATTCCAGTATTAATTAATTTAGGTAAAGAAAAGCTTTTGTAAAGAAATCTAATGTTTTGAACTCTGATTACATATTATTATTTTAGCATACACTTGGTAAATAAATAAATAAAATAATTATTATAACTATTTTATTTTTTAATAGTATCTAATATAGTTGCATATTAAACATCAAATGTCTTCGGAGAGGCTGTGCACTTCATGAACACGCATAACAGAGGGTGATGTGGTTTATGTGATCTTACCTTTAAATTATTTCCCTCAACTCTCTGATAACCCTAAAGCTAAATTATGAACTGCTACGCTGCAAAGCACCGTAATCAATATTATGTGACGAGATGCTACCCATAATGCCGCCTGACAGCAATTTCATTGACTAATCAAATTAGACGAATGAAGAGGGGAAAAGTGGAGATGAGTCCTCTTATGAGAACATGATGAAGAATGTGCTTCATCACCCGCCTCTGCATGCTTCCACGGCTCCTCAAAATAACTTGTAAGAAACGTAAGCGAGATCACATGATTACTAAAAATGGTTTAATTCCTCTAAAGGAAACTCATTTTACATGCTTTAATAATGCATGTTTTCAAAGAGCATGCCGATTTTCTTGCACAAAACTACTACAAATTTCCACTGTGTTTCTTTAATTCTTTCTCTGCAAACTAAATGTCTTTAATATCTTGATAGTTTCTCGTAAGATAAAATATATAGCAAATTAAAGGAATAGGGACAGCCATTCCATAGGGATAGCCCCAATCCCTTTCACACACTTTTGAAAAGATGCAATGGTGAGTAAATGATGACAGAATTTACATCCCTTCAAGACATTAATCCTATACGCGTCTCCTTTGTTTACTTCTGGAATTAACATCTGTTCCAGGTGATCTAAACACAAGCAATCAGCCGAGACAGATTGCCATTTACACCTGGTAGTAACATCCTAAATGCATCTCCTGTGACCTCTTATGATTAGATTTCCTAACCACATACTTTATCCGCTACGTCAGTGTGTTACTGTGTGTCAATGAAGCACAAAAAGTTAAGAAACTCAGCACAGTTTAGCAGATGGTCCCGCTTGTTATTTCATTGTTGGACTTTGCTGCTCATAAAACCGATTGTGAGCTTAGCCTGACGGCCACAGTCTCTCTCTCATGGCGGCTGGGTCATGGGCAAGCCGGCTCAGCTAACAAGATAAGTTCTGCAGCTAAGTGCCTCAATGAGAATGGCATGGTCCCAATCCCACAGACAGGGAGAGGCCCCTCCGCAAGTACGTCAAACACTCTGCCTATCTGTGAGAGGAACGCTTGTCAGGAATTAGAGGGGAAGAATTGGCTTTGGCCATTTAGAAGGATTCCTGTAGTTCCTCTAAACAGTCTTTAGTGGTCTGTCATAACCAAAACAGCTTGTAGGTCAACTTTCACAGACAAACCGTAGGAAATAAGTTATGGTTTCCTTGATAATTATGATGGGTTTGTTTGTGCCCAAGGATGATTCAAGAAAGTAGGATCCAGTTGCAGTGAACAACTTCATTCTTCGATATTGTACTAGATTGTATCCCAGTGAAATCCTAATGCTTCTGGTGTATAAATAATAACTATGTTCTCAATGTCCATACATTTCTGGTTTTAGTGTGGACTAGTAGATGGAATCAGCAATTTGTAAGAAATTCTGTGAAGAGCGAAGAGGAGCTTTGCAAACTGGGCTCAACTTCTCAGGCAGATTTAGGTTAACTATTGCTCCAAGTTTACAAAAGGCCCCTGGGTTCATCCTTGTTAGGCCTATTACTGCCAAATAGCGAGACGTCCTTGTTTATGTTAAAATTGTGTAAATTGATTTGTGTAAATACAGTGGTCAAACAGGAGTTTGCCGTTGATTGTGGAGGGGCAGGGACAGGGTTTAAGGAGACAAAATTATATGAAAGCTATGGTAAAAAGCCTGTATTTTGTTAAATTCATCAAGGAATACAGTATCTGTGTGGTGGCTGCTTTCTAATCATTGTCTGAAGGGCTCATGCCCATACTGTGGGTACAGAAAGTATTCAGACCCCATTAAAGGTTTCACTCTTTGTTATATTGCAGCTGTTTGCTAAAATCATTGTCATAAAAGTTCATAAAATCATAAAAGTTTATTTTTCCCTCAATAATGTACACACGGCACCCCATTTTAACAGAAAAACACAGAATTGTTGAAATTGTTCCAGATTTATTAAAAAAGAAAACTGAAATATCACATGGTCGTAAGTATTCAGACCCCTTGCTGTGACACTCATATATTTAACTTAGGTGCTGTCCATTTCTTCTCCGTCATCCTTCAGATGGTTCTACACCTTCATTTGTTCTGTTTGATTATACTGATTGGACTTGATTAGGAAAGCCACACACCTGTCTATATAAGACCTTACAGCTCACAATGCATGTCAAAGCAAATGAGAATCATGAGGTCAAAGGAACTGCCTGAAGAGCTTAGAGACAGAATTGAGGCAAGGCACAGATCTGGCCAAGGTTACAAAATATAAGAGCACAGTGGCCTCCATAATCCTTAAATGGAAGACGTTTGGGATGAGCAGAACCCTTCCTAGAGCTGGCCGCCCGGCCAAACTGAGCTATTGGTGGAGAAAAGCCTTGGTGAGAGAGGCAAAGAAGAACCCAAAGATAACTGTGGCTGAACTCCAGAGATGCAGCTTTCCATACCCACTGTATATAACCCAGTGTGTATTCCTGCCCTGCAAAAAGTGGCAGTAATTTTAGTGAAAAATCCATTCACAACTACACTGCTTAAATGTTCCTGTGTTATCTTAAAGTTATATTGCATAGTGTCTTAGATTCTAACTTTTTTTTAATCACTGGGAGCTTACAACCACATGATTTTGGGATATATAATGACCTCATCTATCAAACTTTCATAACGCTGTCTTGAAACACTCAGTAAGATTAATACGACCCTCTGTATCATTATTGGTTGGCAGGAAATATGATGCGTAAGCAAAGAAAATTTACTTATAATGCTTACCTCTTATGAGCGCTGTTAGCTCCTTAAATGTTGGACTTTCATTTATTACTCTGAAAGTTACCTTTCCTAAATGTCTCCATTGATGTGTCCATAGATTGAAATCGATGACAGGTCAAATCCTGCACAAAAATAATGTCTATCTTTTAAAAGATGAAGAAAGAGACAGCATCAGCCTGTGTCATACAACGAAAGCATAAAATCACACCGAAAGTAATGCCAGACTGAAAAGAATCTTCATAGGGACATGAGAAAAGTATATTCCCCAGCAAGTTACCTCTTGTAAAGTTCAAAACTTACCCTATCCTTTTCAGTGCTATGGCTGTTCTGCTGCTTTGTGGTCTGTCTCCATTTAGCTGTGAGAAACAAGAAAAAGCCATTAAAGTGGCATGTTTTGTCTGCTCTGGGATAGAGCTGCTTTCCTGCAGGACAAAGTGCTGGGTCTACAGTAAGCAATGCTGAGGGTTCAGGCAGGACCACAAAGTATGCAAGGGGAAGCAAGCGGAGCCATTGTCAGCGATAGCAAGCTGGTGTTGGGCTGCTTTGCGGTGGTTGTCAGGGAGGAGGTTGGAGAGAAGACATATGTCGAGGTCAACACCGCTTTACTTGAGTGCACATGATGCTGTAACAATTAAACATTTATTACCTTACTGCAAGCAGTCGCAAAGAAAAACTTTAAAGTACTTGCTATAGTTTTTTTTTTTTTTACTTCACTCTTTACCTCACTTCTTGTCCTCATGTCTTTCCAATCTGTAAAGTGGATATTTTCATACAGCATATTGCCTCTTTAGGCTTTCAAGCATAGAATAAAAATAAAATGCATCAAGGCTAATAACTGTAATGGTAACTATAAATATTACAGCTGTAATGATAACGGCACATAATCAAATACACAACTAAAGCTGAAGAAAGGTTAAAATTCTTAATTAAAATGTTAATATAGTTATAGTTTCAAAACAATATGTGCTTGATATAAATCATACTATATACAGTATAGACGATGGAATCATGCTGTCACAATTAATGGATTTCATCAAAGTGGAAATCAAATGCTTGGCTCACCTAAAGTAATGCCATGCACAGTTAATTTTTTTATTTTAATTTTTTTATTCTGTGTCATTAACACAACATGAAACATGGTTTTGCTCTTCCCCCCATGGGATGGAAAATGAACATTTCTTTCAACTACACGCCCAATTAAAAATCTGAATCGCCATGTACTGGTCACTTTTGATCACTGCTTTGGTCAAGCATTTTGTGGTAAATTTCTATGAGAGACGGCTCTAGTTCTTGTTTGTGTTTTGTTAAGGCTGAGCTCCTTCCCCTGCCGGCTTTATTGTCTGTGATTGATATTTTGTTTACCATTGGGATCCTCTGGGATTGTGGAGAACAGGTCGGCCAAATGTAGAATACAGTAATTACATCAGAGCTGGAGAGAAAAGCTCTGTGAGACAAACCCAGACAAGACTCACCAGAATAAAAAAAAAAAAAAGGTTTTAAAGTTTTTGCTTATCTCCAATTCTCTCTGCAGAACTTTCTCTGTAAAAATAAAAACAACTTGTTTTGACGAGCATTTTCAAACTGTATATTACGTTGACCTAAAACTTGCATCATTATTAATAGTTATCAAATTGTAAAATGTATAGATATCCAGCCAAGTCTTACAGTAATTTTTTACAAGGTGGCTAATTCGTACAACATTGGCTAAATCGTATGTATTTTTAGAGTTGCCAATTCTTATGAATTTGTATGACCTAAATCTAACCCGCCCTAAAACCTACCCATAACCGGGGTTTAGACAAATCATACAAAATGGAATGAGTGACTTCATATGAATTTGTATAAATTAGCACTTATTTTCCACCTTGTACAATTGGTTTTGAAATATAAAATATATTTACTAAAATATAGTAGATATTTGATATCACATATGTATGTATATATATATATATATATATATACATAATGACTTTAAATGATTAACGTTTCTGGTAAATGGAGAACATTTCATTATCAGATTTTCAGCTTAAATTTTCCATGCTGATCCATTTTGCTGCGGAGGTGTAAGAGGAAAAGGAAAGAGAATTATAGAGACATGACTTGCTGAAGTCCTCTGCAGCAGATTTATGCCGTTTAGCAGCTTGTCTCATCCTTTGGGAGGAAAGATTGCTGAACTTTAGCTGTAATTTACAAGCTTTCTTCAGGATTTCCTCTCCTGTCAAATATTCCCCATTCTTTCCATACTGTCTGCGTGTTCTCAAAGAGAAAGACAGATGCAGGAAGAAAAGGGAAAAAGAGCACATTGCTAAATACTTATCCATTCCAGACCATCGGTAATTTCTTGCAAATCTTTTCTATGTTTTTCAGCTTGAATATAGTTACTGTCAAACATATTTTCAAAGCTAAGATGGATGTGAGTCTGAAAAGCAAGAAAATCAATAAGTAATTTACATTTTTTTGTGGTTCATTTCCTCGGGCATAACCTTATTCCCTAGTAACATAATAGCGCTGTTATTTATAGCTGAAGTAGACAATGTCAATATAGACCAAACATGGCCGTGGCATCTGGAGAGTTCTATATACCTTAAAAATTCAGAATCTATGTTTTTAATCAGACTTTTGATTGTACTGGGGAATTGCGGCAGAAAGTTTCAAAGAATAATGTGTCGCAAAAGTGCGACAAAAAGAATTTGACAACCATCTGCAAACCCTCCACCAAAACATCTGCATCCACTCAACCCATCAGACGATTTTCAGGACTGGCTCGAAAAAGTAGCTGAGCTTTAAACATTATATAACGCACCTCGTGTGCCACCAAGATGAACCATGTCGGATTAGCAACTGCTTTAAGAGGGTCTGCGTAATCTTAACAGAGAAACCTTGGGAGCCATTGGACTTATACCCTCACTCTCTCCAAACAAACAAGAAAAACTCGGCCTCTCAGAACCCATGCAGAAGTACTCCGGCAAGATGAAATAAATCAAACATGACAAAACACAAGAGCGGCTTCTTTCCGATGAGCCTGTTTTATTGCAGAATAACACATCGCTATTGATCTTGGCTCGATTGGAATCCTAAGTGGTGGGCGCTCGCTTTTTTCCATCCACCGTCAGCACGGAGTGTGTCCCACGTCGAGTAAGCCCATCACACTGAAAACCTGCTGAAGCTGTTTATCTGTGAAGGCTTAACCTCAAAAGACAGCCCACACACATGCATGCAAACATACTCAGGTTGGGGTTATGCATGTATGTGTGTGTGTGTGTGTGTGTGTTTATATGTAGTGGAATCTTCAGATACTGTACCTTAGGCACCTGTCACAGCTGAACATCCAGGAAATGTAAATAAACATTCTATAGCTCATTCATGGCAGGGAAAGCAAAGCTAACAACGTTATTTTAGGAAAATCATGATTTCTTTCTTTTTTTTAATTAATGACTTTAATGACTCAACAATTTCAGTTTACAAATGGACATGAGAACATGCACATACCAGCAAGATCAAACTAAATTTGTTTGCCATTTTTCACAATACTTTTACAGCTTTATACTGTAGAAAACAGACCTTTACAAACTCGACAGTGAGCAATCCATAGACAACCTTATTGATAGCTTATATATATCTATACGTCAAACTTCACAACCCATACACAGATCTACCTAACCTAAATTAATGTCTACCAAAAGATCTACCTACCTAGTCTATCCTAAATACTATACCAAGCTAACAGGGATGCATGCCCATTCACCCATATTTAAAGGGATAGTTCATCTGAAAATGAGCATTCATTCATTCACCCACCTGTCAACCCTAAAAAGACTAACCTAATCCCTATCCCCAGCCCACCTAGCCACCCATCTACCTACCCTACAACACACATTCAACTCCAGCAATGCAGTCACCCACCTACCTATATTCCCTACTCAGCCACCCACCTTTCTATCGACTCTACACCTAAGTCAGCCATCTCCTAATCAGCCATCACACTCTATGCACCAACCCCTCTATCTACCCAACCTAAACTAACCTACCAAAGACCCAAACTACTTAAAGGCCTCAAACTTTATATTTGCATTCTCTAAACTGTTATTTGTTCCTCGGTTGAGAAAGGCCATTATACAATTTCTTGGAATTGAAGTTTATTCAGCCATGCAAATGGGCATGAGATAACCTTTCTCACACCCAAAAGAACCTGAAGCCAAATACTGTAACTCAAAAGCCCTTTCATTATTCAGCCGCCTCTATACCTCGATCAGAGGCTCTTTGAGACTGCTGCTTGTCAACATTTTTGCTCTGATTAATTAAGAATTTCAGAAAGAGCCTGAATACACACCACCTGCTTGCATCTAAATTGACAACAGAATGCGGCCTCTACAGAGGAAACAACTCACTCTGAGCAAGATGCAAGCGCCAACACTCATTTCCCGTTCCCTGCAGTATGGCACATGCCTTGGGTGTGCCCTCTCCTCAAATCGGGTATTAAACAGCTGTAAAGCGTGTGAGGAGTAAGTTTGATAATAAGATGTGGAAGGTCTAACAACTCCCACGCTGTGAAACACTCTTGAAATTCTTTTGAAGTTCAACTAGATAAAAGCAAGCTGTGCAAACTGTTTTCTCTGCGAAGCTTTTTCTTTTTCAACTGGAATCTTTAAGATCCTATCAAATGCCTCAGTGAACAATCGGCCATAAACAATAATAATATATATATTTTCCTGTTATGGTGTCATGTTTGTGCAGATGCTATTAGTCAGTTATTGGACGCAAACACCACAAAATACCACTGGTCAGTTAAAACATTAATACATTTGGTTTATTTAGCTGTTTTAGCTTTATTAGTTTTTAGCCATATACGACCCCTAGATGCCCTAATGTTCAGAGGTTTTCTGTTTGCAAAAAACAAGTATCAAAATGGCTTTCACTTTAACTGAATATGGAGAACGTCTGGATCAAATGATGAATAATTCAATTACTAGAGCTGCCCTCCAAAAAAACGGTACAGGTGTGGCAGCTAAGGCTCTTAGCGTTATTGCGTTTCCAAAAGGAAAAATGATTTCAGAGTATTTCCGCTGGGAATCTCTCTCGTCTCGTCTCAGCACCTCATCAGAGATGGAATAATGGAACGTAGCGTTACACTCTGGCGATTCGCTATACAACACCTCATTCATGCACAAAAGATTAATCATGTGCTGAATACTAAACCATTCAACAAATATAGTCTCTGCAATCCCTGAATCTGGATTTATGTTCCAATGGCCACTGTAGTAATGATAACCTAGTGATAACTACACTCTCGAGCAATTCACATGCCGTTTGGGTTTTGAGGGCATTATTTTCATCCTGATAAAAGGGGTCTTTATTTAGAGATGAAAAATAAACGCTGTTCATTATGATTAGGATCTTAGCCAAGTGCATAAATAATGTTGTACAGTCTATCGCTGCTCCCCCTAGAGGTCCTTCACCTCTGTGTAATGAGAGCAGCACTGGCCTCTTAGTGTGAATTATTAAAACACTGAGCAATTACAAAAATTACACTACTGTACATGCCATAGAATGACTATTAACATAAGCTGGGTTGACTCTGATTGGTTGGGTTGTTTCTGCACTTAAAATGGATCGCCAGTTAACTTTTGATTTCTTAGCATGAATTATTCTTGTTTACTGAATGGTGGACTTACTGTATATGAACGCATTCTCTGTTCTTGTTAATGCAGAGCACACGTTAATTGGAGGTTCCATTTAGGTCGAAGATGGTTCTTGGCTTTGGAATGGCATTGTGTATACAGTATGCATCTGTGCAGCATTTTAAGTGCAGGAATAGTTTTATGTTTGTCCCAATGGTTGCCCTTTTCCAATGTCAAGACTTCCATGCCTTGCAGCCAGATTTGCACATTCTGTGGTTTGACCTAACAGGTCTGGGTTACTTTGTTGGAGTTGGATTTCCAATGAAGTTCTTGGTAGAGGCTTGCAAAATGAGGAAAGAATGTGTCTCTAATTTGTGTACAGTAACGGCATGAGGTTCGAGTTCCCTTTCTTCTGACACACAGACGTACACAAGCTCAATTTATATGCTTACGGAAAGCTTTAATGCAAGATTGGCAATTTTTATGAGCTGCTTCTACTTGATGCCCAAAATGAGGGCTCAGAATTGGCCGGAGCTCTTAAAACCCAGAGTTCAAAGTAGAGACACCCTCTTCAACTTTTGAGAGAATTACCCCAACATCCCACTCTGTAGTTAAATGTCTTCATCTTGTTATTTTTCATGCAAAACACCAGTATGCAGCTCCGAACAAGCAGTAATAAGTAGTTAGACGTTTCCTGCGTCTGTCTGGCTCCATGTGATCCAACCTCATAAACCAGCATGGAAGTCAAATCAGGTCTGGATGAAAGATGATAAACGCAGAGCAGCGCATGACTGAGCCAACATGTAAGTGATCTATCTGAAATCACGCCATACCCACTAAGCATGTGTGGAAATCCACCACCATACAATACTATAATTGTTATATTAAGGGCACTTTGTTAAAGAGATACTCCACCCCAAAATGAAAATTCTGTCATTAATCACTTACCCCCATGTCATTCCAAACCTGTGAAAGCTTACTTCATTTTCATTTTGGGGTAGAGTTAGTCTCGCGTAGCCAGACCTTCAGACTGATGGCTGAAGGTCTGGAATTCATAGCCGCTTTCTTTGGCAAGGCCCGCCCATAACGCCGTTCGACCGACATGTCAAACAACCAATCACAGTACGTTTTGTTCAGCGTCACGTTTAGGGGCGTGGAAATGTCTCCACCACAACAGAACGGCATGCAACAGATGACGTCAGTCAGATAGAAAATCCCGATGAGACGTTTGCGGTAAACACCTGTTTAAAGCATATCTCTCCCACTAACACCCACAAGTAATTCTGGAGAACCGAACACAATACTTTCAGCGTCTGTTGTTTCATGTTAGCCCGCAAACGCAGCTGATATCCACTCATATTAGGTACTTCACTCCATAATAGATAGGAGGGTACACACAACTACCTCCTAGGCATCTCTTAAAGAGTGAACCTCGCATACTTTTGAGAATCCAACGTTTAACTGATCTTAATAAATGCTTATTGTCACTCATGTAAACACAACAGTTTTTCTTCCGCTATCACACGTCTGCGCTTTGTTTCCCAGCGGACCGAAAATAAATGCGACACTTGCCCCCCCGGAAATCCGCTCAAATTCAACCAATCAGATGACAACTTTGACACTGCTGAAGTGTTTCCAGAAAAGTGTACCATATGCATTAGACGTTCAGCCAACACTCTGTGGGCGTGACGTCTGAGGCTGAGACTATATTGATTCATTAATTAGCAGGCACTTTAATATAAAAAAGAAAAAGAAAAAACTTGCATTTTTGTTGTAGACAGCAACACAGTGTAGACATTGCAAAAGTAAATAAATAAATAAATAAAACTAAAATAAATTTGTATTTTTTTATATTGTTGTTGTTTTATTTACAGATTTTTTGAGTGCTTAAATTAAGAGATTTTTTTTTTTGTTATTGCAGTGCATGCATATAGTCAGTTTATAAAGTCAATTTAAAAAGTTTGCATAACTCTTCGATTTATATATTTTTTAGTTTTAAAGTGCATATATATATATATATATATATATTTATTTTTTTTTTGTACCTCCAATAACATAACTCTAATTTCAATAATATACTAGTAATATATATACATAAAACTTCCTTCACGAGGTTAAATTTTCTCTTGTCGTATTGATTTTATACCTCCAGCACAAGCACACTGTGCTCTGTGATATTCACTGGTGACTCAGAAGGACATTTGATTAATTGCCATCAATAAATACATCAATGCATGACTGTGTGCTAAACTTCAGTGTGCAAGTAAAGCACACGCAGGCCACTAACAGTTGAGTGAGTGCTGTGTGTGTGTGTGTGTGCTTTTAATTACTCCAAATTTTGGTTGTATATTCATACAGCTAACTGTAAATTAGATCTGTGAGGTTACATGAGATACAAATTGGCTCAGTCTAAACAAACAGGACTGGCAGGTTTGATTGGCAGCCGAGAACATAATTATGTGGAGGAGAAAAAAACGGAAGAGCAGTCAACTGTCCTCTGCACATGAGCAATTCAATTAGTGGCCTTGTAGCCAGAAGACAATCCTAGAGTGTGAAGCAATAAATGAATATTTATTATGTGAAAGTTCATTACGAATACAATTATGAGGCAAAGACCTTGAAATAGAGTCTTTGTTTACCCAAATTATCAAATGTACCGTACTGGCTAAAAAAAATAAGTAAGTATAGGCCAGTTTAGTTTACTTATTTTACTGCATAAAAATGCACAAAATAAGCATTGTTTTTAAATGCATGAGAACTTAATGTGCAACAAATTTTCATATTGACGGACAGTGTAATTGGTCAGATCGACCAATCAATGCAGTGTTTTCGGCAGTTGGTGACAATTTAGAAAGTCAAATGGACTGGAAGTTCATTAAGATTTTATCTCTTCGACTGCTCTTGGTTTGATCCTAATGTACTTCTATAGTGGATTAACTGAATTCTTATAGGTTGACTTCATTTTAAAGTTTCTAGTCTAAAAATAGGGTTTGCATAGTAAACGACAAGCTTAGAAGCAAACGATTAAAAAGATTTAATTGCTAGGCACTGAATATGAAAGAGTTGCTCAAATTGCCAGTTTAAGTAATATAGTAGTAAGTGAAGTTTTGTGTTGTATGGAGAACTAGGAATAGAGCATACTGTAACTCAGTATTTACTCACCCTTATACTACCTTATACTACTTAGCTTAGCTTATATGTTTATAAGCAATTGAAAAAAACACAAATGTCAGGCCATGTCAGAACTTATCTAGACCCCCAAAACACCCTCAGGCCACAGTGAGTTAAATGTGATGCTTTTTTCATCCTTTACAATCTGCTGTCTACATTTGTTGCTTTTATCTCTGTTTAGGAGGAGTTAATACTATTCCTTTATTTTGCATACAACACATACGTTGCAAAGAAGAAAGCCATAAATGCATTTGTTTAGATGCAGTTTCCATTGAAGCTCTGCATTTTTTCAGATTGATTGAGGAGAGGTTATCTGGTTGTACCACTCTTACGATTAAATGGCTTTTGATGTGTAAATCAATTCTCTGAGAAGCACTGACATACTAATTATATCTAATTCAAAAACACATGGCCATTAAATAAGCAAATATTTCTCAGCTTAACCTAATTACAAATCCTATTGCTCAGACTAATGTTTATTCAGATGTAACCCCTTACTATTGGGTATATTCTGTTTCTCATTAAGGTTTGGCAGTGATCTAGCAGAGGAGTGATGGTTATGTGGTCAGATTGTTTTCTCAATAGATCCTTGATGGGGCTTTAATGGGGAAATTGTTCGTTGTGCTCATAATGTCTGTGATTAGGGAAATGGCAATAGACCCTTGACAATGGAGGAGTGAGGAACCATTCAAGTATTGATCATGCTGATGACATCATCATGCAAAACACAAAGCACACACACACATGCAAACATTTGTTGGTAAGTGACCTTGGTACTTGCTGTTTAGCGAATGCTGTTCGTCCGGAGTGACAGTGTCATCTATCAAGGAATGTTTCCCGGGGTTAAGTGGCGGCTCGATGGCAATAAAGCAGAATTGCGATTTCAATAATTCTTCACTGCTGAATCACGTAATTGTCTATAAACTTGAAAATGTTGTGTTGGCAGTGCCGAGCTAAAACTATAAGCTCACAACCTCCCTTTGACCTTTGGACAGGAGCAAAAACAGACTTCCTCACACGATTATGATTTTTAATATTTGTATAAATGTATGTATATATATATGACCATTTAGAAACAGTTTGTATTTTACAGTGCTTTTTTGTTATATTCTTTGCAATTAAGTCTTTATATTTCATGCTGCACAAGTCATTTTATTATAGCTTAAGAATATCTGATGTTATAGAAGACATGTCTTCAAAGACTTATGTATTATTATGTAATATTGTATGTCGTTTTTACATAATACGTCTCAAAAATGTGATTTTATGCTTATAAATAAACCATAATTTATTCATTTATTACATTCTCCAAAAATAATGTGATAATATTTGTTGCTGTTTTGCTGCTCTGTTAATGCAATTTTGTTTTAAACAAGACTGTATATATCTTCAAAGCCTTTACTAGTGTGTTTAGCAAAATGTGCATACACATGTGGAAAGCATACAGTGTATATCATGAGGCAAATGCATGAGTGATGAATATTTCATAAGGAACTTTTTTCTTCTCCATTTTCAAGATCTAATGTTACCCCACTCACAGCAATAACCCAGAATATGGAAACAGTATTTTTTTTAGATGAAAGATAGTAGTAGACTGCAACATCTGCATAAAAGATGACTCATAAAGTCCCAAAGGTTTAAGTTGTATTTTACCATTGATCAATTTAAGACCTTAATTTAAGTTTTAATTTAAACCCAAGATGACTTAATTAGTATAATAACAAGGGAACTAGAATCTCTTAGCAACGCCAATTGGCAAACCAAAGTATTTGTTGTCTTGAATACAGTTAGGTCACATGAGGACACAGGCCTTTTTAATTAAAGAAGTCTGTGTAAAACTGAAGCACGGCTTTTCTGTGCTTAGCATACAAAATCAGCCATCTGTGGCTACAATGATCGGAGGAAACTAAAGGAATGGTTCACCAATTGTATTTTGTATTACACTTTACATAATTTTATATTATTTTAAGTTAGATCATTCATTCAAGCCCTTATATGTGACCCTGGACCACAAAATCAGTCTTAAGTCGCTGGGGTATATTTTTAGCAATAGCTAAAAATACATAGAATAGGTAAAAATTATTGATTTTCCTTTTTTGCCAAAAATTCTTAGGATAGTAAGTAAAGATCATGTTACATGAAGGTATTTAGGCAATTTCTTAACAAAAATATATTAAAACTTTTGATTATTAATATGCATTGATAAGATCTTCATTTGGGCAACTTAAAAGGTGATTTTCTCAGCATTTAGATTTTTCTGTACCTTCAGATTCCAGATTTTCATATAGTTGTATCTCGGTCAAATATTGCTTATTTATTCAGCTTTCATATCATGTATAAATCTTAATTTTGGAAAATTAACACTTATGACTGTTTTGTTGTCCAGGGTCTGAGAGTGAAAAAAATCTAAATATAAAAATCACCTTTAAATTTGTCCAAATTAAGTTCTTAGCAATGCTTTACTAATACAAATGCATGTTTTAATATATTAATGACTGGAAATGTATAAAACATCTTCAGGGAACATGATCTTTACTTAATATGATTTTTGGCATCATTTATTTATTTTTGGCTGCTGCTACAACTATATCCCAGCGACTTTAGACTGGTTTTGTGGTCCATTATCACATATGATTTAGAATGACATTTGCTTGAATGAAAAATGCCAGAGTTTTTCATTTTCTTGTGAACTATTCTTTTTACACAAATCTTTTTATTTTCTACATGAAGATTTCTAAAGCTCCACACAACATTTGTGGTCATTGTATCCATCTATATGGCAAAACCTGTCCTTTCAGACCCAATGCTTGGACAAATCATGGTGATTCCTGGCAGCAGAGCACATTCATGTCCTTTGATTAAGCTCCACAAAGGCATGGTGATGTGTGCTAAAAGCCTTCAGTCAGTGGCTGTCTTTTAGTGTCAGACGAAAAGAAGAGCAACCAGAGGAGCCACAGCATGGAAGAGCTGTGAGTGAATAAATCCAGCTCTGCAGGACAGCATTCATGACTCCATCCCAACAGATCAGGACGCTTCATGTAGAGGTTCTCCAACATGTTGGTGATCATCTCCTTCTGTTCATCTACCTCATTTTCTTTCTGCTCGCTGCTCTTGGAAAATATGGCCCCATTGATATGGCTCTTTCAGCCTTCTCACTGAATCTTTCTGTACATTCCAACTGCGAAGTCTTCAAAAAAAACGTCGCTTCTTTCAGAGGATTATTTTGGTCACCCTTTCTCTTGCTGTTTCTTTTGCTTAGTATCAAACCCAGTCTAATTGGAAAAACGGGCAACCTGCATACTCCAAAAATGTACCTATACATGCATTTCACTTCCGTTTTTCGCTGAAAGGCCCACTAGTGACAGTAAGACACCAAGCATTGTTATCCTTTTTTCACACAAGTTATGATTATAGGGGCAGATTATTTATTAACAAAGACTCAGTTTCATGCTCTTAGCACACAATTTTCAGACTAATACATTATGATGTTTGCATCACAGATACAGCTCCATTTTTTTTTTGTAGTAAACTTGCTTGGTAGCCCACCTGGTACATTGCACTTATGAAACAAATCGCTCTGGTACGAGTCCGGTAAAACAGAAATCACGATAAAAGTGCTTAAATAATTGTAAAAGCAAGCTAAAATGGTGTTTGCCTCAGCAAATGTATCACATATATATATATATATATATATTTTTTTTTTATTATTTATTATTTTTTTTTTTCACTTTCAAAACATGACAAATATAATTTTGCTCATATCTCTCTGTTTAGCTTGTTTAATTAGTTTTTAATTGTTTTATTAGTTTATTATTTCACAGTGCCTATTGTGAAGAAACAATAATATAAAAAAAACTATAGAAAAAGTGCAATTATATAAAAAAAATAAAAATAAAGATCTCAATTTCTATAAAGCAGGTGTATTTGTTTAACAAACATCACTTTTTGACTGAAAAAAACACAAAAGAATGAAATTGAATGCACTGTAGCTTGCGTACTCTGTAATTAAAATAAAATGTAATTTCAATAAAAATCAAGTAAATATTTTTACTGTTTTGTTTTTATTTTTTGTACAGTATTATTGGGCTAAGCTGCCATAATGACTAACATTGTAAACCTATTCTTGTATATTTGACAATGCTTAAACAATACTTTTGCTTTACAAACAAAGAAAAAAGGCAAACGAAAGGAATGTGGGAGTGCTTTTCACACTGAAGACAGGGAAAAGGAAAAAGTCTTCCATTATCAGGTGGAATTGTGGTTTGTGTAGCTTTGCACGCAATAATTAGCATTGTCACATTCCATCGCTATCCACAAACCAGAGCGGCGCCTTTTGATTCCTCTTTCACCCTCCCTCCATGCCCTGGCCGAAATTAGAATAGTAACACACATTGAGGAGTTGCTTTTATGTGTGTGGAAAAGTAAAAGAAGTGGTGAGGTAATCCCCTTTGTGCCCCATTCATTTAAGAGATGTCCGGCTACATTTAGTGCTTTCAGACAGACTTTTTCTTCCCTTTCTCTGCCTATTAGCATGCTAGCGCACAACACTATGACAAACTGGCTTTTTTATGGCTGTATTTTATTTTTAACCTATTTCTCTGGGGTTTACATTTGAGAGCTCTCTGCTTTAATTAAAAACATCACTAATAGCAGAAGTGCTTCTTTCAGTGTTCCAAGCTATGGGAAATTGGAGAATATGGGAGTTATTGTATGCATTTGGAATGCAATTTGTAACATATTTATAAGTTAAAAGATAATATTTACAAATCACAATTATACAATATATTTCAAAATGTAATTTATTCCTGTGATCAAAGCAGGATTTTCAGTATCATTACTCTTTAGTTCTATAGTGTCGCATGATCCTTCAGAACTCTTTCTTGATTTCCTGCTAAATAAACAATTCTCATTATTATACGTACTGTAATTTAATTTTGTTAGTTACTGTCACCTCTCATCAGTTGAATGCAAATTTGCTTTTTAAAGTTCTTAAGTAAACAAGTACAGTCATGCATAGAATTTACTACAATGTATACAAATTTGCTCTTTTTAAGAACACACACACACACACACAAACTCTTGTTATGACCATATGAACATAAAAAACAGAAACACAGTCGCTGATCAATAGCTTGAAGTTCAGACTGGTAAAACTGACAATTTAGACATTTTAAAAGTTCACAGCTCAAATAATTCACATTTTAAATTAAAGGGTCAAGTGCTTCAATTATCTCTGCTAATTGACTTTATGCCACAAGTACTGTCGATAGAGCTTAACTCATATTAAACTGTGAACATACAATCAACTCATATTACTCATATTGAATGTGTCCTATTTGCTAGTTATCATAGGCTTTCCTTATTGAATCAGATGTTTGGAATTCCTTGTGTCATATTGAAAACCAATGCTGTTTGAGCAGCTGATTAGCTGCTGCATTAATAAAACACAATCTGCCCCAAAAACAGATTTGATCTTTTACCATATGATGTGTCATTACCGCTCTGACATTGACACCATGTGTTTTTCCAGTAAGACATCATGCTAAAAAAATATGTTAAGGTTATACTAACAGGAGCAATGATTTCTGCTGAATCGTTTATCCCTAATTTCCCGTCTGTCAGAGTTCCTTGTATCTGAAGACTGGCGCCTGTTACCCAGAATAAGACGTCGCTGTAACACACAGCGCTGAGATCATGCCATCAGATAAGTGCAGAGATAGTGCAGGCGGTACGGCCCTGGGCGCAGATTGGAAGAACCACTATGTAATCTTCTAATCCCATTAATTATTACACACAGTCATTATGGGGAGCGACGTAATCCCCCCACAAGACCCAATCCGTTCAGAGACACAACAACACTGGAACGGAAGCAAGCCTTTCCTTTTTCTCTTTTTTGTGATCTTGTGAATAAACAAATAATACACTGTTTTTCTGAGGTGTTCTGAAGCTGTATTTCTAGATGTTTAGTCAAAGAATCAACATCTTAGGACTGGATTTAGGACTAGCTCTGTTTTTTGTTAGTCTGACCTTTTATGAACTGCAGAAGACCAATAAAGATCAATGAACTAATGTACATAGCCTGAAGGCAACATAACTAGGAATTGTAGCAGTTGTAGTGAGTGTATTTAAAAAGAAAGAATGGGAGGTGCAATAGTTTGGTGTGTGTTCATTTTATCAATAATATAAAGGCATACCAACATTTTAAAAGCATTTTTGTGATGTTTTTTTTAAATGGAATTAAAGCGTTTGTCAATTTTGATTGCATGGTAACTTTAGTGGGACAGTAAACCCCAAAATAAATATTCTGCCCAAATCTTCATTTTATGTTCCATAATATTCATTCCAGTATGACTTTCTTTTTTCTGGGAACTGTGGAACAAAAGAGAAAATACATTGAAAAATGTATGTGTCATTCATTCATGATCTGATTTATTTATCATCTCCTGTATCTGTTTGTACAGTGAAAGTCAGTGGGGCCCAGTTTTATTTATTTATATATTTTATTTATTTATTGTTTTGTTTAGAGGCAAATTGTTTTTAAAGTATATTCTTTTGAGTTCTGCAGAGAGAAAAAAATAATCATTTAGATTTTAAATGACATGTGGGTGAACGAAAATCATATTGGCAAATATTGTGAAAATCTATAAAGCTTAAATAATGATGTTACAGATGGTTTAGCCTTCTCTCCAGAGCATGATTAATTAAAAACTTTATGGTCCAGCTTTATGTGAAGGCTGTTTTTATTTACTCTCAGATTAAAGGCAGCTCTTTGGAAAAAAAAAAAAAGCTTTGTTACATGGGCAAGGGCTAATTGAAACAGCGATGCAGCAATTAATAAAAAAAGCAAAATTTAGCTCAAAATAATAAGCTTGTATCTTATAGATTGTGTCCTACTGTCTTCCTCTTTTGCTTCTGGTCAGCTGTATTAATTATGGGCCAGACGCACAAAAGTGCAAAAGAGGAATTCAGTTTGATTCTTGCAGAATCTTCAGTCTGTGCAGAATTCTTTCTTGATGTTATTTTTATTTTTCCCCCGTTCCTTAAATTGCATTTTCCAATTTGTAAATGGACCAGATGTCTGCAAGTGAATCTGTCTGACTCTCTGGAGATGGAGAAGCCGACTGTCTGGAGAGATCAGGTGATTTGTTCTCATTGCGGACATCGCTGCCATTAATTGAGACAGAGGACTGTGGGTCTGGCTAGCCCATAACTCCAGAGCCTAATGAGAACTGCATATTTTGTCCAAATCGCATGCTGCCTTGCTGATCCAGACAGTCCTGAGCTTTGTGCAGGGTGAGGCAACCTGCAGTGTGTTTAGTGAAATGTGTTGGAGCATGTATACAGATAATGAGCTGTTGGTTGAAGCATTAAATGCCAGTGACTGTGCTTGTATACATCTGTTTGACTTCAGAGGTTGAAGTTCCAAGTTTCCATATTGCCAAATAAAACGGATTTTGTATTGTTCTTAATCTATAGCGTTCACAATGACATATAGAAACTAATGCTACACAAGTAATTGTGTCCAACCATTTGGGCTTTTCTAAAACATCCTTTCTTTCTTAAGATTTCCGGGAACCTCTTGGACTCATCAGGATAAGAATACTTGTATTTGTGAGGATAACATGCCTTGAATATAGATTCAAAATGGCACAATCCATTTTTGATGTCTTTAAAATGTTCCCTACATTATATGTTCAGCTTACATTATGAACGTCACTGCTGGGTGACTGCTTTGTTTGCCCTCGCATGCAAACATTCAAACAACGTTTTTATCCCCCTCTGAAATTACTGTTTCATAACGTTTTCAATCATTTCTGCGGTTATGTCAGTGCACGGCCATTCCTTAGAGGCATTTCCTTTTTAATCAGTCTTACAAAATGCAATTTTCCTGCAAAAACAGGGACAAGGGACGAGGTGCATGGAAGAAAGAGTGTTTAGCTCAGAGGGAAGTTTGGGTGCAAGGAGGCTGTGGTGGGGGTCTGAAGTCCATTCATGGTCCATTGAATCAATGGAATTCCTTCTTTCTTATGTCTGGAGCACCCAGAGCAACCCTGAGCAACACATTCCCAAATGGCCACTGTCTCCCAGCTAAGTGTGTGATTTGTCATTTGGGACGAACCCCTGAGTTCTCTGCGATCGGGAATGTAGACTAAGCACAGCATCCTCCACTTTTGGGCCTTTGTGGGAGAGAATGTTTACGTTGGGTTTGAAGCTGGCTTGAAAACCTTTACTTAACTTCATATCCTTTTTACAGAAATTACAGACATCTGTTGAACTGTGACTAATTTTCACTTGGCCCTAGCGTGTTCCAAAGTTACAACAGAGTCCCGATATCTAATTATAAGCAGAGGGATCGTTTATGCTGTCGTTGCGGTGTAGAAATTAAGTCCCCAATGCGATTCCTGCAGGGATTCTTGGCTTACCCATCAGAAATGTTAATCTGCCTGATATTTTCACAAGAACACCGCGGAGGAAAATGTCAGGAGAAACGGTAAATATTAAGGGAAACCATTCAACTTAACCTGTCATTTTCCACTCAAAGAAAATTAGACTGAAATTAGAGAGCACTCTGTGCTCCTGCTGCCCCCATTAGAACTATTTCCACCCATTTTTTTAACCCTTGTATTACTTTTCATCTGGCAAGCGTTTCTGTTGAAGCCATTTTTCTTAGGCGAGCAACTCTAGGGTTGCCCTTGTAGTAATAGAATCTTTATCCCACAGGTCAAAGGCCCTAGAGCCGTCAGGTCTATTAAAATTCTAGGTGAAATCAAGGCCTTCCACCTTTGGGGAGCAGTGCTCATCTAACAGATTGATAAATGAAGCTGTCAGGCAATGCTTGTGTCAGGAATCTGCCTGACAAATGCAACCGTGATGTCTGCACTTGCCAACATCCGTAAGAACCACCCACCTCAAACTGATTGCCTGAAATTACAACTTTCTGGCTTTCATTTTCCACATCGAGATATACTCTGCCATGCATTTAAAACCTTGAATCTATTCTCCGAAACCCAGACTGGTATTTTGGACTAATCCTCTCACTAGGACTTCTAATCCTCGGTTTAAACTTTAAACTTTAACAGTTACTAATTAAACACCGAGTGCTAAGTCCTGAGACCAACTTTGTGCCAGGATTAAATTTGCCAGACAGGAACTGAGCTGTCTACAAATACCAACGTGTTATTGGGCTTTTTTTGGTACGCATATTAGAGGCCATTACTTCACCTCACCTCACTGAAGATACATCTTAGCAACCTTCTCCATTATCTACCCGACTGATGGACCACAACAGGATGAAAACAATCCCCCATACCCATGGGCTCCCGAAGCACCCATGTGGCGGTAAATTCCAATTGCGTTTGGGCCTGTCAGAGTAGATTACCTTAGTATTTTAAGCTGATTCACTCTCATCCCTGCCCGACCCACATGGCTTTAGATTGTCTTGGCGTACCAATTTTCAGCTCAATTGCTCAGGCTGCTTGCATAATAAGGTGGCAGCGGTCACACTGTACACATCTGCAGGTGTCTACTGCAGACCTAGGTGGCTAGAAATCTGCAGGTTCATCACCCTAAAGCCAGAGTGAGTCAAAGCAAAATCTCTGATGTCATTTTCAGTCGATCAAACTCAACGGTCTGCACTTCCACCATCAGTCCCCAGCTTACATTTTGAACTGTCTTCCTCTTTTTTTAGTCAAAGAGGGCTTTGCATTAGCAAATTCCTGACTGATCAGAAACAATGGTGATCAGCAGGGGTAGAGTGAATGTGGGCCAGCGTTTGAGCTTAGTGGTCTCAGGCAGAAACCCACCATCCTCCCCCTCTCAACACCCGCTTTTCTCAGTCTTTAACCCCCCAACCGCTGCCCCTCGTAACACGAACTCTAATAGCTGGGAAGGCTGTATGACAAAGGGAACAAACAGGCATGTAATACCGCCTGTTCCTTGCGGATGACACGGAGGACAGGAATGTGAAGGGGCTAGAGGTGGAGGAGAGAGGGGGACGTCAGGAAAAGGCAAGGAGCAAAGAGCCGACTGCCAGGGCCCACTGTCAGATTAGAGCCATTAGCATGACTGTGGAATGACAGGGAGCTCCATCCACACAATGAACACCATTTATCCCCTGCCTCTCTGTAGAATATTAGACCCGCCGTCTACCATCACACACACTACTGTAGATGGGACCAAACTTCCCAGCTGTTCACAGACATTCATAAAAAAAAAAAAAAACTGAAGCGCTATTCTGGGGGATTTAGAGGGAATATTGGATTGTTGAACAGCTTGATGTTTCATTGAGGCCTGTCCATCCTCACCGCTACTTAATCCTTGACTAATTGGAGAGGTCTGAGAAATTGGAGATGATATGGTCTGTGGGCCACTCCCTGATTAAAAAAAAAAAAAAGAGGTCTTCACTTCCCCAGACAGGTTGACTGGTTAGCCTGGTCTGTTTTGATGGTTTTAGAGGGGTTTTTGTCTATTGCTTGGCATGCCGTTTAGCAAAACCAATTGAATACTAACTTGGCCAGGTTAGTAGTTGACCTAGGTTGATAAACAGCTTGATAAACATCTGAAAACAAGATTGAACAAGCTGGAACACCAATGATAATATACTGGTGTAAGCTAAATGTAATGGGAAATTGTTAAATGCATATGTAATATTTCTAGAATTGCACCATTGACTCTAGTGTTAAAGAGGGCCTTTACACCACATGGAGAATGTTAGAGCTTCTCATTAGTGTTAACTTTCATGCTTTTGCATAATATGAATGACTTTTTTTGACACAGAGACATCAAAGTTTGGCATTTGACTTGCTAATAAATGTATATAAATGCAAACACATTTGCCCAATGTTCTCAATTAATAACACCCCTGTCAAGGCACATCTATCCCGAATACAGACTCTCTTGTTTCCCAGTAAGGCATGCACAGACATTCACATATACAGTAAGAAACAATTTCCTTGGCTTTTTTTTAAGGGTATTAGGGTATTGTTAAGGTAGAGCAAAGAAAAGTTCCCAAAAAGAGACTTTTCTCATGGGTGTCCATGGTTGCTCTAGGACCACCCAAACACAGTTCAGGCTTTACTTCGTCCATGCTGTTGTCTACAAGCGCAGCCTATTTACCTCTCCCACCCCTCCTTCATCCATCAGCCCTTCCCTCTTTGTTTTTCAACCACATGCTCAGCAGTCATCAGTCTTCCTCCCTGCATTTCTGTCAAATTAGCCCCTCATGATGGCCCACTTCAGAGGCTAACTCCCACAGATGACTTACCCCCCTCCCTGTTCCCATCAGATATTTGTCTGAAGCATTGTGTTCTTTGTGATTTCATTTCAACTTTGTGACTGAATGGGTGGAAGAGACAAAAAGATTTACTGGTTTGGTTCTATGGATCTCAGGGGAGGCAAACCTATTTTCTTAAAAAAAAGTTTAAGAAAACCAAATCACCATAAATATCACAAAGAATAGTTCAAATAACTCATGTGTGCTATAACGGGATAACTTTTCATACAAGCTTATTTTCACGCAAGCGTTAAATATCATATGAAAGCTTTATATGATGAAAACAAAACAAAAATATTCACAAAGAGTCTTCCCATTTACTTGGCTATTTACTGTGCAACTGGATCAAGTCAGTGAGTTGATCTCGAGAACCATGAACAAAGGCTCATGAAAAAATCGTTCAGACCACTTCTCTGAAAATATTGGATCAACTGATTTATTGAAAAGATTTGTTTCAAAAGAACAGTTCTCACATAAGTAAACCTCAAGTGGATGCCAATGCTTTATCTTACATTTCTGTCTGTACCTGACACAAGCTATCATATGGTTTTAGAAAATGTATAAATCATGATATTTTTTATGTATATGGGTAATTTTAAAGCCCAGGACCCACCTAAGCTGCCAGTATATTGTCCAGAAATTCCCAGTTTGTATTCTATTGAAGAAAGAAAGTTTAAAACTGTCCAGTCCTGTTCCTGTAGGTCACCTTCCAGCAGAGTTTTGCACAAATCCTAATTAAACACACCTGATCCAGCTAATCAAAATCTCTGGGTTCCTTGGAGGTTAACTCTGTATTAATGGTGCATCAAATATTTTGAATAGTGTATACCCAGAAGACTGTAAACCATGATTACAGCTGTTTAGGTTTAAAATGGTGACTAGTAAAACTCAGTGGGTGAAAAATATTTTTGTGTTTTGTTTCACAAGATACTTTGTCAACTCAGATTTGTGTCCGTTTTCCAATACTACACTGTGAAGTATTCCTAAATCCCAAGACAGGATTCACTCTAGAGCTAGGTCACAGAACCAAATCCTATCCAAGGAATTCCCTCGAGAGTGACTAGAACTTTTTACATCCTCAAAATCTCTCAAACATCTCTTTGTCTTGAAGATAATCGGCTGGTTAAGGGACAATGCAGGAGAGTGCCTGTGGAAACAGAACTGCTATTTTTTCCACCGCACGCTAATGGTTTCAATATAAAATTACTGCCTTGAGGTTTAGAGTCTCGGAGTATTATTCATGTATTCCGCCCCTCTACAGATGGTCTCTGCTCTAGTCACTGCATATGTGCAACTTGTGTTGCTACCTTTGAAACTCACCTCAGAGAATTAAGGACTATATTAAAACGAAGTGAATACAATCTTATACTGGCTGGATTGGTCACAGAGGACGACTGGTGATAACATAGACCCAAATGTGATGTGGATTTCTGGGAATGCCTTGATTGGTCTGGAAAGGTTGTAGCAGCATCACACAGCTCAGCTGTTGACAAGAGACAATTATAGCAACCTGTTTGAAAAGCTAGGGGAAATGTTGCATATTAAACAAATTGCTTGTTGTTATACATTTAACATGTAGCAACTTTATTGCTTAATTACGACATTTAGTCTTTAAAGGGATGGGAACGTGTCATGCTAAATTCTTTTTGTAGGTAAAAAAAAATGTATAAATCTTGCGATCTGAAGCTGTCGAGAGCTGGTTTATGTTACTAGACCACCCTGACCGGACACACGTTGAGTGAAAACAACAGCACCTACCCTGTCAAAGCCATTGAAACCAGGCGTTTTAAAAACAAAATATATCCCATGTTTTTTCTACAGCCTTCACTCTAAAACGGATTGTTAACACTGAGGACTGTTAAGGCTGCACAGTGTATTACTCTTAGATTTATTGTCACAATACCGCGGTGGATTTCATTCGTGCGCCGCTTTGAAATTTTGCTAAAGACCACTGACTGGATTTTTCCTGTCCCATTTGCTCAGCTCAGATTGTCTCTACAGTTTGTTGAAACATATGGTCAAGAGGAGAAATGTTTTACCAAAAAAAAAGCAGCCCATTTAAAGTACCTTTCCGTTCACGAAAGGGTGACTCTAGCTAGCACTCAGTTTCTGTACATCCATGATACACTACATACTCAGAGGAGATTGATGATTTATTGGCGCTTGTGAGAGTACAATTCATTTAGCTGGTCTATGGCAACGGTCTTCTATAGGCCAGAATCACCCTCGCTCTAATTCATGCACCTCTGTCAAGGATTTATGGGGCTTTTTTTATATTGGACTTTCGATTAGGATCCAAGGCACAAGATGAATTTGCATGCATGCACAGACGGAGCAAAGCTGCTCCTTGAAAAGATGCCAGCCAGGCACTTTCTGCACAGGACAAGCACTGTGACTAATTTATGATGATGGTTTTGCCTGTTTGAGGACCCTTCCCCTCCAAACCCTGGTCTTCTAGACAATATGCAATCATAAAAGCACAATTTGGGGTGACCAAATAATAGAAAAATATATATATATTTTGTAGAGCAAAGTGATCACATCTTTAAAATCTTAAAACCTACAAAACTGGGGAAATATAGCAGTTAAAAAGTTGTCTTTGTTAAAGAGCAATGTAAGGATGACTTTAGAAATGTAATAGATTACAGATGACTCTATTTTATTTAATAAGTAGTGTAACTATTTGGCATACTTTATTAAAGTAATGTAACTGATTACATTTGATTGCAAACTGTTAATATTTTTTAAACATTTAAAGGGTGCAGGGTTAACCTTACAGTAGTATTCCACACTGATTAATCAGATTAAATTCTTTCATATATATGAAATTCTTTCACATAGATTCTTTCAATCTTTCATATTTTAGAGCAGTCAGTGAAATTTGGGAAAGAAATCAATTATATCTGTACAATATCATTATGTGGCTCTGTGGCTCTGTGGCTTGACGTTGTATAACAGTAAACTGTTATTTAATTGCACATTTTCTCACTGTTACAGATTATAGTTACAATTATTTTGTAATTAAATGGCATAGTTCCATTACATTTAACTGAATCCTGTACACTGTTAATACACTGTAGTGTAAAAAGTATAGAGAAACAACAAATGTGGTAATAATAGATGTATAACACTGTAATAATACAGTAATATTAAGTGCAAATAATTTGTATAAAAGTTAACTTATAAATAAACAAGATATCATATCCCAGTGAATCAGAATGCATTTCAAATCTTGCCATGTTTATTTCACAGGTCAGGTGTATATTAAAGCTGCAATTGGCCACACAACTTTCTTTCAATGCATTGTATTCACATTAAATAATTATGGCTGTACAAGCTTTCAAAGACACATATCTTCCAGATTAAGAACCACTTGTCAGCTTCATCAGACAACATTAGGTGTTTCCTTAGGCCATCCATGCAACTTGACCCCCGCTCCCCACCCTGCACTGCTTCCAATTGCCAAGCACATACTCTACATTCCAGACGAGTCATGGAGGGGGGCTCCGACCCAACTTTGACAGATCAGCAGTTAGTGATGATAGTGGTGGTCGCCTGGGATTCGCTTACTCGCCTTTCATGTGGCCTGGCAGCTTGACGTTTGTCAACTGACCCCTGAAACCACGTCTTTCATTGTGCTGGCCTTTTAATGGCCTCAGATTAGGGAGCAGACAGCCGGCAACGCAGGGGAGCCAATAGCACTGCCTTATCTTTTGTATTTTGTATGACCAGCTGGAATTGTTGAAAGTATTAAAAGAGTTTACCTGATGCCTCTGGGGTCCGAAACGCACATGATGTTTTTAGCGCCTTGAGTGACGTGTAGGATTCAGATTTAAAGTGGGGTTAAAGAATAAGCAGCCAAGGTCAAAGGCAAATGTTTTCGTATGTTACATTTAAATTGCATCAATATAAAAAAACAGGACTCCGGAAGGCTGAGAAGGACTATTTTTTCACTGGTAAGTGTACTTGGTCTGACAGCTAAATTGCACCTCTTCATTGACTTCTGCAATTATCAGATTTTATTACAAATAGTATTCTGAAGTTTCTCTTTTTGTACCAGGAGTTTAGAAGGTATCATTGCGTGTGAGATGACCTCACTCTGAACGAGTATGGCAGCCTAAAGTGAGGTCTTGCTGACCATTTTGAAATCACAGATGCTGGGGCATTTTTTGGGGGGTCGTAGGGGCTAGTCTCATCCTTATTTTAAGGCAATCATACACGCTAAATCACTCAATCCACACTTTGCATATTATGTAACTGATAACCTTTTGCATTTCACAATTATGAGAATTATTAAAAAAAGTAACATGAGTTCTTTTTTTTTAATTCATGGTTTATTCATTCTTAAATTAATTGATGATCATTTTAAGTTAAAATTGTGTTCATTGCTGCAATTTTTTATATTCTTTATAGAAAACATTTATTCGTAATGAAAACAATCTTTAACAATCTTTTAAACAATTTCTAGAATCATCTGTAGAATCTTTTTCTTCAAAGCTTTTTTGTTTATTTATAAATCACTGCAAAAATTAAACCTCTATAACCCAGGTGTGTCTTTTTGAGATTTATCCTCCTAACTAAGCAATTTGAATAACGTTACCGTTTGTTTCCTTTAATGCTTGTGTGATCAAAATTGCACAAGTGACACTTTTGTTTAGCTTCTCCACATCTCCGGCTAACACTGTTCCTTTGGCGCCGGTAGCTTAGATGAAATCACTCGTAAGGGAGAACTCTGAGATATGTCTTTTGTCACTTCAACAACATTCTATCCTACAAAAAGGGGGGAAGAAAGAAAAAAAAAAAAAAACATAATGGAAACAATAGAGGCGTTGCTAGGTTGCAAATTCTCTCCGAAAAAAGCAACTTTTCTTTTGTTTTGCCGCTTTTGCCTCTTTGGAGAATGTCTTTGAGATCTTCCACTGTTCGGATGGCCATGCACTTTCTTTGGGAAAGGGTGGGGAAGTGAAAGGGGAGGGTTCTGGTGTTGTTAGTAGCCGGGATGAGGGTCCGTGAGCTGTCAGTATGCCCATTTGGCGTGAGGGTGAGGAAGACCTCCTGCAGGCCCAACTCTATGGAGGAATGCACCTCCTGAGGAGAAACTGTCTAAGCTCAGAGCTCGCGGCTCACTGAAGGAATGTCAGGTCAAACGCATCGCATTCTGGACTCCTCCTCTTCTCTAACAAGCCTTCTCTTATCTCTTGCATTCGTGTTTTCCCACACAGTTAAATTCATCTCACTGTTTTAGTCTAACAATTAACTACTGTTAATGTGTGGTTTGCAGTTACTAATTTTTTGATTGGTATTCTTGTTTATTTACTAACAGAAGAGTAAAACTCCAGAAACTAGTAGAAATAACCAATTTTAAATAACTACATTAAATAAAAAATTTAAAAATGAATTGCATGAATATGTGGTCGAGGTTATTGAAGGAGGGATAATTCAACACAATTAAATTAAATTAAAAATAGTAATACAAGTTGTGGCAAAATCTGGTTCAAGGGTGTTATTGGTCTTAGGTTGTTGAAGCATGGGTTGCCAAGTTGTTCAAGGTGGTTGTTGATTGGTCTTTTTTGGAAGGAGGGGGGATCTGAATCTGTTTTATTGTCCACCAAGTTAATTGCCTCAACATAATTGCATAATTTGTGGTCTTATGTCAGTTTACACAAAAAGGGAGAATGTTTCACACAGGTTGTTATTTGCCATAGTAATGGTGTTTACCTTAGCAATTACCACTACTCGGATGGCTCAGAAAAAGCTTAAAGTCACTTTCAAATGTTCTTTAGGCTGTGCCTTTTATATCAGGTCTTAAGAGCACAGCGAGTTCCCACAAGCGCACAGATTCTTTGGTGAAATTTCCATCAAAAATCTCAAAGCCTGTTTCATCGCAATCACGTAAGGAAAGAGCATGCGTAAGCTGGCAGTTTAGCGCAATCAGAGCTCAAAGGGGAGCCCAGAGGTGAGCTTTAAAAGCGGTTTTGTTTCTTGCGGGCTCTAGTTTGTCAGGCCCCCGGGGGCCGATGGAGATGAGGAAGGAGAAGGCGGCGCTCAGCAGCCAACGGAGCTTAAATCACTCTCCATTTCACACACAGGAACACATGGGAAGGGGTAATATTATGCGTAACCTTGGCAACCGGTCCAAGTCATCAGTTTCAATTCTGGCAGCGGTAGGCACGGTCCAGTGACGCTGTAAGAAAGGGCCCTAATCTGGAAGGAGGGCATGGGCGGTTATTACATTTCCTTTCCCACTTGAAGCTTGGAATGGGGAGGTTCAAGGGGTTACGCGGTCACGGAAGCAGGGGATATCGTAAAAAAAAAAAAGCCTCCTGGGACTTTTATTTTGTGCCGCTGATGGATTTCCAAAGGTGTTGTTGCTGACAAAGTACTAACATTTCCACCCTTCTGCTTTCTTCACAGTTCCTCCAAAGGAACCGCAGGTGACATGTCGATCAAACACCTATCCCAAAGGCTTCTACTGCAGTTGGCACCTTCAGCATCCCACCTACATCCCTACGGACTTCGAAGTCGATGTCCAGTAAGATGTTTACTTGTGTGCTTTTTCTCTTGTTTTGCAACTCCATCTGTCAAGTCTCGCCTCCCGCTCTTCCTCCTGCTCTCCTCTCGCTCCGTCTGTCATGTCATGCCCTCTCGTGTTCGGCAGAGGCTTTGAGACACACTGAGCTCATCTGAATCAGTGATCTGTGCGGTCAGATGCTGTCTGCTGAGAGCTGATTAGGCCTGTCTGACTCTGAGTGCTGGAACTCGAGGCAGTAAGTGGACTCTCCGTCGAAAGCCCCTGCGGAGCAACCCTGCACACACTAGACCTCCATCTCTGTTTCTCTCTACCACTCATCTGTCCACATCTGTCTGGACAACCCGAAGAGTGGCTTTATCCTCATCAGTCAAACTAGTACTTACAAACACTAACACGATCACACTGATTGCTGCATGTTAAATAGCTAAAGACATTAATTAAATAATAAATGATCATTTGGAGTACAGCGTCTAAATCAAATGAATGATGTAATTAATTAATCACATCCAAAATAAACTTTTTTGCTAATATATATATATATATATATATATTTATATGTGTGTGTGTGTGTGTGTGTGTGTCTATATGTCTATACTGTTTATATTTATAAAGTAGTAAGGTAGTTGACATATTAATGTGTCCTAAATATATACATATATATATATATATATATATATACACATAATAATAATACATACATATTTTTTGATGTAAATATATAAATTTTTTATGTACATTTTTGTTGATGGTCCCACCAAATCACACCACCATAGTCACTATATATATATATATATATTACAGAAAATTTGTTGCTGTACTATTTAACAAAACAGACGCCATTTCTGTTTCTGTTTCTTAAATTTACATTTTTCACTAATCTTATCTTTCACAACAAATTCCTATATTATTTTTGGCAATAAAAAGAAAGTGTAGAGTTGTTACCTTACAAACTCCATCTTCCCACTGCAAGTACTGTAACACAGAAGATGCATCTGAAGTGGCATTAAATGTTTTTACACAGACTGTCATGAAGCTGTGGTTTCACAAATGCATTTACACTGAAAACTTTTGAACAGATAAAGAATTGTATAAAATTATATATATATATATATATATATATTGTTTATTTGGATACAATATTAGAGCCTTCATTAATTCAATTGGAGATATATACATATAGTGTATATAGAGGTGACTTGAATAAAATAGCATTGACTTTGATTAACCTCTATTCTTAACAACTTCAGAAGTATTAATAATACATTAAGTTTTGTACGTTGTGCAGTTTAGGTCATTATACATAATTATACAAGAGCATAATGTCAGAACTAGACATTATCTACATGACAAGTGATTTATGTATGAAAATGTGCCACGAGGGGTTTAAAGTATAACCTCAATAATGCTTCATCAAAACCTAATAAATGATTTTGCAGTGCACGTGCAGAGCTGATATCAGGAGGTTTAAAGGTCAGCTACAAGGCCTTGTCCCTAGAGGCAAGCAAATGGCAGCCTGTAATTGAACATATCTGCTCTTCTCATGCCACCGCACCACTGCAGAACATCAGAATAGAGTAATAATGTTTGCTTCTTCTAGGAATTAAGCACATTTCTGCTATATAACAATAACCAGTGCTTACTTACAAATTGGAATCTGTTACTGGTTCTAAATTGCTTGACAAAAATTGCAGTTAGTAACATAATCCTTAACATTTGGGTAATACGATCAAACTATTTATGATTACTTTTGACCTTACTTATGTATCATGGATAACCATGTAAATATGAAGAAAATATAGTAAGACTTTAGAAACCAATTCGCTATTAATTAGTTGCTTATTAGCATGCTTATTATATTAGTACTGATATAGCACGTACTTTGCAAAAACGTGAAGACTTGCTGAATGTAGATAAGCGATAGCTATTTTAGAAAGGAAAATGTAAAAGATAAGAAAAAAATGAGTAAGTGAAACTTCTGAATAATTTATTGCTATTGCTTGTATATGTAGTCATGTAATTAATTGTGCTCTGATTACGAGTATATTACTACTGTAATATAATGTAATTACAAGCACTTCGTTTTTGGAATGAAATTAGTTACCACCCAACACTGACAATAACTTAGTATCACAGTAAAAGGATTAATTAATCCAAGAATTTAAAACATGTGGTCTTTTTTACTTTTTCATGGTACTGAAAAGTAGATAATATATTTTTAGATTAAATTCTGTTAGATTCTGTTAAGAAATTAAAGCACTAATGGTATGATGCTTCAAATGAGAAAGTTTTAGATATTTTTTCTTTGTTTTTCTTCAGACACAACCAGAGACCCTTGGAGGTGACGAGGGATGAAGTTCATAAGAACAGGTGCCATGTGAAGTTTCCAGAACTTTTCTCCAGTTTTCCTTACCGGGTCAATGTCACGGCAGTGAACTCACTGGGTCGAGCATCCAGCGCCATCAGCTTCGAGGAGTCTTCAATAGGTACAGTCTATATACCACAAAAAAAAAAAAAAAAACATTTGAAAGTGCTTTCACTCATAAATTGTGTGTGTGTGTGTGTGTGTGTATATATATATACACTCACCGGCCACTTTATTGGGCACAACTGCTTGTTGATGCTAATAACTGATCCATGGTGCCAATCACACGGTGGCAACTCAATGCATTTAGGCATGTTGACATGGTCAAGATGAATCGCTGCTGTTTAAACCAAGCTTCAGAATGGGGAAGAAAGGTGATTTAACTGTCTTTGAATGTGGCATTGTTGTTAGTGCCAGACAGGCTGGTCTGAGTATTTCAGAAACTGCTGATCTTCTGGGGTTGTCACACACAACCATCCTCTAGGGTTTACAGAGAATGGTCCAAAAAAGGGAAAATATCCAGTGAGTGGCAGTTCTGTGGGTGAAAATGCTATGTTTGATGCCAGAGGTCAGAAGAGACTGGCCAGAGTGGTTCGAGCTTATAGAAAGGCAACAGTAATTCAAATAACCACTTGTTACAACCAAGTTATGCAGAAGAGCATCTCTGAACACACAACACGTTGAACCTTGAGGCAGATGGGCTACAGTACCAGAAGACCACACCAGGTTCCACTCTTGTCAGCCAAGAACTGGAAACTGAGGCTACAATTTGCACAGGCTCACCGAAACTGGACAATAGAAGATTGGAAAAATGATGCCTGTTCTGATGAGTCTCGATTTCTGCTGTGACATTCGGATGGTTCCCACCACTCCTTTCAGGGACCAGGTGGTGAGCAGCTCTTTATCTGTTATGGAGGTCAGCAGAAAGGGAAGGCTGTCTCCATCAGAGGTTGGCCCACTGGATAGTGGATGCCATCGTCTTGGCGTACCAAGCCCAAGACGAGCCGTATGCGCGCTCACTCCACTAGGGGTGTAGCGTCCTCCCATGCATTGGCACACGGGGCCTCACTGGCAGATATTTGACAAGCTGCGGGCTGGGCGACACCAAATACTTTCGCACGGTATTACAACTTCCGGGTTGTACCGGTCTCTTCTTCCCTGTTGCAAAACAGATAGATCAGACCGCTTGGTGTCCTGCTTGCTGCGCCATTCCCCCTAACAGGGGATGTGAGCGCCTTACTATCCCAGTCATGTCTCCTTTTTGCGGACCCTGCATCCTCCAAGCACCAACGGTGCTCAGACTGAGGCGGAGCAGTCTGACGCTAGGCCCAGTATCCAGGTGTTTGCTAAGCCCGAAAGGTCAGCCCCTGTACTGGGATATGTGGCCTTATGCCTGATTCCCCACGGGTAATCTCTTGCGAAGGTGACTCCATGAGAAAGTTTCCCAGATGGTAAACTCGTGTTTTCCCTCGGCCCATCTATTGCCCTGTGGGTTAGTCCATATGTGTTATCGCACATTACCTCCCTGTGGGCAGGGTGCGGTTCTCTGTAGCGCCATTCCACGAAAGGAGCGCTTCCCCCTCGTTCCGCCAAACTATAACAACAAAAAGGAGGATCTGAAGCAGTCCTCATGAAGGTCGAAACCCTTCTCATGAGTTTAAAAAACTCTCTTGTTCAGGAATTCGCAGTTTGGCTCCCTCCAGGGGCAAAGTACTGCCATATGGTCCCTGCGAAATGGCACTGGAGCGTTGGGAGGGTTACAACCTTGTGCAGCAATCGTCGACAAGCAGGAGCCTGTCTAGAACGATTGCAGTGCTGTTGGTTGTGAAGGGGTTCTTGCGGATGGCGCTTTCCAAATGGACCCCAGTCTGTCGTCACGACATAACGTCATAGCATAACGTTTGCAGCGAGGGGTGTCTCAGATATGCTAGAAAGTAGTGATCAACGATAAAGTGCGACAATAAGAACGACTCTGCCTCTTATTATAAAATGTCAATGAACAATGATAGCCATTAAAAAAGTGTAAATGCAAAATATAAGAGGCTTATCTAAGAGGAAATAAAAGCTAAAGCAAATGTATGCTATAAAGTGCTGTACTACGATAAAGTAAAAAAAATATTTATATAAACATAAGTTTGTGCTCAGCTACAATGATATGACCAGCAACAATAGATTCATGAGACCATGAATATACCCGGAATGTATTGTATTTCATGTTTAGCCACTACAGAAACAGTGGGCAAATGTCAGAAGGACTAGCAGAAGGACTGCTCTAAATGGATACATGAGCACTGAGCGCCCGGTGATCGCCTGGAGCTCCAAAATAGTCATGAACCAAATTTGCAAATAGGCGCTATCTTTATAAATAAACCGCAGATATAAATTTAATTTAAACAACTATATTCTTGCCTGACAAACTCTTAAAACTACATTTCATGACACAGTAACAGCAATATAAAAAAAAAATAAAAAAGCTTTCACAAGTACAAAAGGGCAAAAAGAACACATATTTAGAATTGGCTTTTGTTTGGTGAAAATTTACAATTATAAAATACACTGTTCATATATTTTGTGTTTGAGCACTCTGATGTACAAAAGCGGAACACTCTCAGACATGAATAAAGGAAAAGCTTTACCCCTTTTTATCACACAAGAATGATGATTCTAGTCAACCAATTAACTTATGCAGTGCTCCAACATTTGGTAACCTATGCTGTGCTATGTAGCCCAATTAAAGGTTACCAAAAAATTGGAGCTATACGGTTCTGTTCCATTCACTTGTGACAATGGAAACGGACATAATTGCATACCGTACCGTACTCTACTGTACCGCTTGGCAGTAACAAGCATTAATTCTGCTGATGCGTAATGTGAGATAGGCTATGCAAACTTATGAGCAGGACTGTACATTTAGCAAATACTGTTATGTAAACTGATTTAAGGAAATAAGAAAAAAGCACAATTTATAACAGCAATGCAATTATTAGAGTAGAACAAAAGAGTAAAAAATAATTAAATGAAGCACAGTTATTTTGTTTATACTTTTAAAAAATAACTGGCATTAATGGATCAATGATGGACCTTTAACATCCATGCTTGACCATTCCACTTCACAAAAAGTGCTTTTATATAGTGAAAAAACAAACAAATCTAAATTCAAATTGTTCCTCACTTTAAGAAATCAATTCTTTGGGGAACCCAGAATGAAAAAACAACTCTTTAAGAATATTTATTTTTAAGAGAGTATTCATAAAGTAACTAAATTAACTTACCTGGTGAAGAGTGACTGAGTCTTCTAAAAAATCTTTCATTTCATCAGATACAGATCCAGATGGTACATAATTTTGCATGTACCATTTCTTCCCTCCCCCTGTGGGTTTCTGTTTTTGTTAATCACATCTCTTGATGCAAATAATCTAAAAGAGAACAGTGGAATGAAATAGAGCCACTATGAATGTGATTCTTTACTGTAAGATGATTATTCTGGGACCTAGTAAGCAAAATAGTTTAGACAGGTTTTACTGGCTAATCTAGTAATATTGCCCATAAAGGTGTTTTTATGCAACCGGAAAATATCAAACACGTGGATTAGCGTGTACATGTGAAGACATCTTTACATGAACATACGCACTTACAATCATTGTACACTGTAAAAATGTAAGGTTGTTTGAACCCATCTTTGAGTCAAATATGGACTAATCCAGCTGTTGGGTTAAATTCTTACATTAAATTTGTAACCCAAAAGTTGGGCAAGTCCATATTTGACCCAAAGTTGGGTTCAAACAACCTAGCCTTTTTTTTCTAAAAAGATGAAACAAATAAGATGAAACTGTACAACATAGATAATATTCACTAGACATAAGCCATGCATTTTAAATGTTGTAGGTTTATATGCGTGATTAATTAAAATAGCGATTGTCTGAAATTGTGGTCATTTCATTAATCGTTTTGTTCTTTGTACATTATATAGTTAGAATTTTGTGTATAAGTTATAGCTGAATAATCTGTTATTTCTTGGCATGTTTGCTTACTTGTATTTGTTAAATGGACTGTTGTTTTTGTCCTGTAAAAATATTCAGCTTTTTAAATGTTTGGGTAAATTAAAGTAACTGAAACTGTTATTTACAGTACCAAACAGTTATTTTTACTCTTTAAATTAATTGATTAAACTCTCTCTCTCATGTTGGGGTTAAAAAGCAGAGTATATGATATCACTGATGTTTTGCCATCACTGCCAGATCAGTATGACAGATATGTTCTTTTTAGGAAGACATATATGCCCTCAGAACAGGACATCAGTAAAATAAGCTCTGTATTCTTATCAGTATCATGTTTAGGTAAATAGTAATCTGTTTAACAAATGAGGTTTGTCACAGAGAACATCAGTCAAGCAAATGAAACCTTGTGAGGTTACAGTAACGTGGACCGACACGTTTCAAAAGGCTCTGTGTTGAACTGAAGCACATACTGTACATTTATGATCCTATTTTTGTGATTATGATCCTTTTACAATGTAATGATATTATGATAATTTTATACTATATCTCTACTATGACCTTTTCTTCTGTGATATGTCTTTATGAACAAAAGAATATTGTTTTATATTATTAATATTTTAAGATGAACACTTACTGTACTCAAGCAGCGCAAGTTTACCAAATTGTCTGATTATCCATACATTCCTATTTTTTGTTAGGAAAATGTTATCTTACTAAGAGATATTATTGAGAGATATAGAGTGACAACTAAAATTGATATGTATTTAATGTAAATAGTCTAACAGATACGATGCTATAAAGATCTTGTTGATATCACAAGCTAAATCAGGGATGATATCAGGATCCGCATCAAATAGTTTTTTTTTACTTGCTCAGTTTGGGCCTCTCAATAAAACTGAGCTTCAAATTCTCCTATTTCCTACTATATAAGCAATAAAAGCATAGTCTATCAGATATGATATTAAAAACAAACAACAGAAAAACAACAACAACAACAAAAAAATTCTGACTATTATTATTTTTTTGTCAGGCTTTTCAGGGTGAAGTATCTATTAAGAATTGAGTTCTTGTTTTTGTTGTGTTCTGAATTCTGAATATTCCATCTATATTTCAGACTGTCAGTCTACATTGTTGTGCATATCCGAATGAATCCCATCATATTTAGCAAGGCAAAATGTTTTTATAAATGCTGTAGGCTGTCAAGCCACATGCGTATGTGGTTTGAAATCATATTCAAATTTCATTTCTGGTAATCCGTTTCAGTCTGACTGCTGAAGTCAGATTTTGTGTAAGTATTTCCTTATAAACAAGGCACATCATTTAAATAAAATTAACAATCAATAATCACACGCCGGCAGGTGATAGATAGGTGCATAGGGGGGAAAAAAGAAAATCCCAAACTACCAATACTTGCAAAAGTATAAAAAAAAATAAATGAATCAATTTTAAAATTAAAATTTGAATTCACAGAAATATCAATAAATTATTGTTGTTGATTCTTTTTCAAAGACTGGTAGTGTGCAGGATTTTCTTTTGTTTCTTAAAAAATATTTTAGAGATATCCTTATAGCAAATAAATCGCACTGTATCATTAACGTTTGGCATATACTTATTGAAAAGGTTATGAGTATACAAGGTTCTTTCAGGAAATTAATGCAAAACAAGTATTTCGATGCAGTGTCACTTTATCACCAGAAGAGGACGCCATGACATTTTGAAGTCAAGTTACTGCCACTTTTTATAAGAGGAAATGGTTTAAACAAGATTTTGAGTATTTAAATAAAAAAAGAAGGTCCAGTGTTCACAAAAAAAAAAAAAAAAAATCTTTAGACTAATCAGAGAAATTGAGGACATGGTGGTGTGACATTTGTAGGTCACCAACTGTATGACACAGCCTACAACAAAACACTTATCTCATACTTCACACAGCAGAAATGTGTGCTGGTTTCTCTTCTATTTTTGGAACTCAGTTGAGTTTGTGGTAATAAGGTGGTGGGACATCTGTTCTTTCAATGAACTCATACACACACTCAACACGAGAGATCCTGGGGGACTCTATTGGATGCCTGGCTGTAGTTTGCTGACATCACCTGTCACCATCTTCCCTTCGGGCTTTGGCTGAGGATGGAACAGCTTCCTTTGATCTGGAGCTGCTGTTATTGACATCATCTCTGGGATTTCCAGTAGTGGTTCATACAAACAAACACACACACATTGATATTTGTGGTTTGTAGGGACTCTCCGTAGGCGTAATGTTTTTTATACTGTACAAACTTTATGTGCTATAGGGTTGGGCGGTAATACAGTAATATGGTATACTGCGGGATCTAAAATAGCAACGATATCAGTTTCAATACAGTTATACCGTCATAAAAAAACAATGTACTTATATAGGAGACAAGGATTAAATATTAAATATCATTTATTTAATGCCTAAAAATGCATATGCCTGGTTGTCATCACGTGACAGCATGATGGCGAAAGAGAGAGGTGGGGAAAGAAGGTGAGTTGCGCACTAGACACCTGCGTGGGACAGTTTTATTTGAGTTTAAATAAATGTAATGATAAACACGGACACGAACAAGGAGCTTTTCAGAACATAGAAATACAGTTAGAATTTGCAATGAAACAAAAAAATAATAAACGTCGATTCCTCAAGTGGTCTAACAGAAAAGCATTTGGCCTAATATTGCTTCAGAATGCGAGTGAGCCTTTTTTTCTTTCAGCAATGTAGAAAAACATGTACAACCCAATGTTGTAGACAGCAAGACGATCAAGGGGTGATGCACACGGTTTTAGATAAAAATAAAATCAAGCTAAAATCCTGCAACATCGCATAGAGCACCTTTAATTCTATGTGGCATTGATTCAACAAGGTGCTGAAAGCATTCTTTAGTAATGTTGGCCCATATTGATAGGATACCACATCCCAAAGATGCTCTATAGGGTTGAGATCTGGTGACTGTGGGGGCCATTTTAATACAATGAACTCATTGTCATGTTTAAGAAACCAATTTGAAATGATTCAAGCTTTGTGACATGGTACATTATCCTGCTGGAAGTAGCCATCAGAGGATGGGTACATGGTGGTCATAAAGGTATGGACATGGTCAGAAACAATGCTCAGGTAGCCTGTGGCATTTAAACGATGCCCAATTGGCTCTAAGGGGCCTAAAGTGTGCCAAGAAAACATCCACCACACCATTACACTACCAGCCTGCACAGTGGTAACAAGGCATGATGGATCCATGTTCTCATTCTGTTTACCCCGAATTCTGATTCTACCATTTGAATATCTCAACAGAAATCGAGACTCATCAGACCAGCCAATATTTTTCCAGTCTGAGTGGCGGGGGTCCACAGTACAAACCTCATAATAATAAAGGAAAGTATATGTAAAGTAAAATTAGGCTTTACGATAACAGTAAAATTTGTCACATAGAGTTACATGGATTTCCTAGTCTAGTTAAAAGTTAAAACAGTGCTTATTCAGCAAAAAACCTTTCCTGAATATGATTAAAGGACATAAATGTAATATTCTACATTGATAATTGGAATTAGTATTATTTTTATATAGTGTGACGAGGCAGCCGGCCACGCAGGCCAATCATCGCCTCCCCCGTACAAGCAGCACAACAAGGACACCAGTTCCCCTTTTATTTGGACACTTTTTCCCCTGTTTGTCACTTTATTATGTATTATTTTGAAATAAACAGCCTTATAAATAAACTCCGAGCCCTACTAGTGAACTCTAGCACAGACAGAGCTTGGCGTCCGGATCAGACCCCGCGGTGAAGGAAGGTGTGGAATGAAGGCGGAGTAGGAAGGCGGAGGGATGCGCAACGAGATGTGGAAGGGAAGTAGACGGGCTTATTTAAGGCAGAGGCAAATAAACGTGATTGGTCGTGGGCAAATAGGCTGATTGAGGAAAATACGGAGCCAGCCGTGGCTAATTATTCATGTGCGCTCCTCTCCAAATTTGTTTATCAACATATTTTACATTTGTTTTAAATGGATGTGTGGATGTCTTTTACAGAAAGCTTTCCTAATACTGCTGGGATAAGAGCAAAAAGTCCAGAGATTTTCTTACAGTGGCTTTCATATAAATGAAAGATTTGACTAAATACATGTAGACATAAGACTTATATTATTGCTATTGTGGCTTATAAGCTAAAAGTAATCCAATTAGCTTTAAAAAAAGATTTACTCAATGTATTAAATTGATTATATTTATCTAGATCATTGAGACCGATCATTACTTTGCCAGTTCATTCTGCTTCAGATTTGACATATTATTCTGTCTTCCCTCAAGCATGATGTCATGCAGTCTTACAGCCATGATGTCACTTCTGATTCGTCTTTGGGTTGTGTTCATTGAGCTGCTGTCGCTCGTCTGGGGACTCATTCTTTTTGCTATGTGAATCACGCACCACTCAACACGCACCTAAAGTTTAAACACAACAGAATGACAATGAAACACTAGGAAAAAAAGAACCAGCTAGACCTCAAACAGGACATTGCAAATGTTAAAAAGTTAACATCTTCACTTTAACATTTTGTCCTGTAAACGTAATTTGTAACTAAATCTAATGTTAATTTGGAAGACAGACTCTGAAAGGTGCTGCAGATATCTCATTTCAGCAAATACTGAGAAACAAAATCGTCTGAACAAGCATTAGAAAAATCAGACTATGATATTGCAACAGACATTTTACTCCCAGATACTACAAGTGCAAAAAGTGTGTTAATGAAGACCTGTTTGTCATACGAAATACTTCTTACTAAGAGCAGAACGGCAGCAACAACATCATGTTTGGCTAGCATTTGGATGACTGACAGAAGCTTAACCACACCCTGTTTTAGCAAATGTGGTTTGTTACTAGGAGTCCACGTTGTTGCTTGGCCAATCAGCATGAAGAGAAGTTGACCTTCTGCTGTGGGTGTATCCCTTTCAGGGCAGCGGCAAAAACATATGAATGACTGAGAGATCGTCATAAGCAGCCAATCAGGACGCCGAGCTGATCTGACCAATCACAGTCGATTTCTGTTCTGCCGGACAGTTACCAAGTCACTGTTACTGCCTGGGAAAGCTGGGGCCACCTGCCATTGGTCGAAAGTGCTGAGAACTTAGTGGCTCATTGGCTGAATAAACACACGCCGTTGCTAGGGATCTGCACCAATCGCAGCGAGGCTGAAGTCAGCTGTTTGGTTTCTAGGCAGGTTTTACTAGCTGAGATGTTTTGGCGGGAGAGTGGGGAGGAAGGTGGGGGCAGTAGAGTGAAGTGGAGCATGTGATGTGTTTGTGTGTGTGTGTGTTGTACTCTTCCTCTTGTAGGATCTTTCTGATGCAACATGCAGTTGTGAGGGAGGCGTCTCCTGGGCCTCTTGTGATTTTATCTTTTTTTTAACGGGTCTTTACTATGAAACAAGAACCAATGATGTAGCTGTTGCCACGGAGGCAGCGCCAGCATTTGTTTTGCCTCGTTCTCATCTCTTGTACCTCCCCATCTACAGTTACCGTAGAAACAGAGTCACTTTGAGTCTATTTCAATCCTCTTCCTCTAGTCAGTGATTTGTCTGTACCTCATCCTGAAACCATCCCAACATTTTAGCAAACCGAAATCCCTGCCAGCAATGTGTTGGCCTGTATTGACTAGTTAGTATGCAGGCTCGAAACAATGTATTACAAAACTAAAACTATTCTTCATTTACATGTCAGTGAACATATTCTGGTTTCGAGTAACCTAAGACATTTTTTTGTATTTAAATTGGCCATTGCAACCACAAGGTTGAGCAGCGTGGCAACAGCGTGCGCAGGAATGCTGAGCCCAACGGCTGTCAAAAAGGATGATGTCATTGTAAGCGAGTGAGAACAGGAAGATTGTGATATTCGGGTGACTCACTGCCCATTTACAACAAGTGCACTTGAATTCTGCCTCCAGCAGAAAATATGCATGCACAAAAATGCGAAAAATGGAAATGTGTACAAATTAATCATAATAGCCACTTCCTTTGTCCAATCAACTTTAAAATGTTAACCAAAAAAAAAAAAACAAGTTAGGCCAACAGATGTTAAGGTCAAGGAGTGTTTGTCCATAATACAACAGAGAAAGTAGCATTATTAAAGGTTCCTGAGAATATTAAGATTTGCAAACTACAGTACAAAATTCATTTTAATTTAAAGACACAAACTTCTCATATTCAGAAAATGTGGCTAGAGGTGTTACATTCTAATTAATAGTGCATAAAATTGCATTTACTGTAGCAAACCCATATCTGTTTTCTTTCATAAAAAACAAAAACAAAAGGTAAATATATTAAGATTAGCTTTCTCTCCACACACACACACACACACACACACACACACACAGTTGTGAGTATTTTAAGTTTATCTAAGCTGCCTTGAGTCAAGATTGCCTTTTAGTTTTAGGACAACTTTGATGAAAGGTTTTGATCCACTTCAAATGTTCACTATTGTATATTAGATATATAGTCTATAGATTAATATTAGATGTCATTTCTAAAACAGCTTAGGCTATAACATTCTCAGAGTCTGCCATCTTGCACCAAGTCCCAGGAATATACATATCATGTTGTAACTTAATATAATTTAAAATTCATTCTAAATTGTAAAAAAACACCCGCAAGACTAATAATCAATAACTGCAATTTTAAAATCAGAAATACATACTTTAGCTAATTAAGAGCTGTCAACGGAAACATGCCTGGCACCAACAACACTCTCATATTCCCGCCTCCCGCTCGAGTAATTACCATATTAAGTGACGTCAGGTGGGCGCGGCTTTCCGCGCGCTCTTGTCCAATACCAACATCTCGAGCTCAGGGCATAGAATGAAAGCGGAGCGAGTTCGTGTTAGTAAATACAAGCAGAGTGAAGACGGAATAAAAGAGCGCTGACACAAAAAGCGGAATAAAAGCAGCACTGACACAGACATTCAAGCACTGGCGGTGAGTGTCTCCTCTTTCTGTTTTATTTGCTGCAGTTTCTTTGCGTATTTAGTGATTTGGCTTAACATAAAAATAAGAACTGGAATCATTCTGCTATTGTCCTTGAAAAAAAGAAGTTTTGGTTATTTGATCTGTCAAAGAAATAAATGACAGAATAAACATCATAACATAGCCTACTGAAATATCCCCTACATCATATTCTGATTTGCTCATCTGAACTTCATAAAACTGAAATATCAAAAAGTGTGTATCACATGAAGTCTCGTGTTGTCCTGATTTTTTTATGCATTTCTTTTTTACTGTAGTATGACATAGTGTTATATCCTTTGTTTTGGTTTGTTTTTTTAAATGGTTTGGTAAATTATATGAGTGCTTTATGATGGTCTGAAATGGTCTTTTAGCCTGGACAAGCTGGTCCACCAAAAAAACCCCTCTAAAACCCACAGACAAGTAACCAAGCTGGGAGACCAGTTAAGACCAGGAAACCATCTTGGACTGGTTTTTCAACAGGGATTAAGAGTTTAATTCTCCTTAATAATCATCTGTCCATATGATAATCTCTCTATTAATAGAATTACACTTTTTAAATGATTATTTGTCCTGATTACTACAGCATTCATGCGCAGTGAACAAAGTTAGCAAAAAACAACAGTTTACAATTGCAGTTTCTCAGTTTGACTAATTTCACTGCATCTGCTATGTATTGTATGAAACTATTCTGTTTGAAAGCATCTGTACTAATCTGCACTGCATCTCCCAGTTGATCAGATTATTCATGAACACTTCATAAACGGATTTGTTTGTTGTGATGGTGCAGATTTGAATCATATTGTTTTCTGGGAAACAGTGGCAGACAGAACCATTGAGTGCAGGCCTGAAACTTCCTCTCATTTGTATGAGACTCCTTTGAAATGTTGCCATTTGACGTTTTGGTGGTTTTGTTTGTGACCAGCCTGACTTAGTCATCTCACTGCTGCACTTTCAAGCCAGAAGTTGCACTTCATGAGCTGATCTCTTGTCAAATCTTAGTTATTCATTGTTAAACCAAATAAAAACCCTTATAGCTCAGTCATGGTTGCTTGATTGTGTGAATGTGGGTGAGCTCTCTGTGATATTCAGCACTGATGTGAACTGGAGAGTGGTGGAGAACAATGTTTCCATGATGCTGAATGCCATACCAGTCATATAATTTTATATACATTAGGGAAGAAATAAAATAGCTTATTAACTTTAAAAAAAAAAAAAAGTCCTTAAACAAAACAACTTTTTTGCCATATTATGTAATACAGAACAGTTAAACAGCATGTGAATTCTTACATAGTAGCACAGAGTGACAGTCTACCGTATATTTCAGGGTGGTTTTGTTGACTCCGCCGATGGATGATGAGGAGGACGAACAGCTTCCTCGCTGCTGTGAAACACCGCTAAGAAACAAGAGCTCAGAGAACAGAGACGGCCCACGAGGAGAGGTGGGACAAACAGCTAACAGACACGGACGCTTTGAAGACAGATCGACGCAGACTGCCAGCTCTGTGCTGAATTCAGCGAGAGACAGAGATATGGCACCATTCCAGGGTTTAGAGAGAGATGCATTATCTCCCTGCGGAGCTGTGGATGCCAGGACTGCATTTGGGGCTAACTGTGGAACTGGGGGCCTTGCGTCACTTACTATGGCCCCTGGGGCCCCAGAAGGGCCAAGAGCACTTTTTCATGGTAGGGAAACAGAATATGAAGATATAGTCATATATGTGTCACAAAATGCAGCCCTGAAATCTTTTTTTTTTTTATCTTTATATATATATATATATATATGTGTGTGTGTGTGTGTGTTTGTGTATATTATAATAACAGATACAAATAAAAAAAATGTCAGTGGTATTATTTTTATTCTTGCTCTGAGCACTAAAGTTAAAAATGATTGTAATTTATTTCAAGCTGTCCTTGTTACTCATTATATGTACTTCAAATAATAATAACTATAATCAAATCAAAAACCAAATCCTTATCCAAACTATAAACTAAGTTCATGTAATTAATTAACAGTACTCAGTACTTAAATGTATAATTACACAATATCAAGGGCACCTTAAAATAAAGTGTAACCAAAAATAATTATTGTTATTAATTAATAATAATTAATTTTATTAAATAATAGTGTATATATAGTAATAACAATAATAATTATTATTATACAATATAATAATATTAATATTGTTTTTACCCTAAAGGAAATGCTGGATTTCGTGCACACTTTCCCGCACTATTTGAACCCGTCCTGGATGGCACACAGAACACAGAAGAGGATGAAGGGAGACCAGAAGAAAAGGAAGACGAACGTGACGCAGGGATTAGCATGGAGATTCAGATTGGACGTAAACTGCGTGAAATGGGGGATCAGTTTCAGCAGGAACATCTTCAGCTGGTAAGTGATTTCAGATCAGACCAGTTCAAGGCCGATGGGAATCAAACGGGTTAAACTGCTTCGCAGGTGTTTGTGCACAGACTCTGTGGTTTACATTGCAGTGGTTTCTGTCACGATGTGCAATGACATCATTGTCTGTTATTTCAGTGCTGCATATGCAAATGCTCAGTAGGAGAGATTACATCATTTTTGGTTTACCCGTCCTGTTTACTTAACTTCTCTTAGATGTTATCAAATGTACGCCAAAAACATTACAGTAAATGAGCATCAACACTAGATGATGTTTATACAGCAACCTCATATACTAAACAAAACTTTTATAACTATTTGCAAAACTAAAGTTTGCATAACTATTGGAAACATACTGAAATACTACACTAAAATAATGATATGGAAGGTTAGAATAATTTAAAAAAAGCCATTTTATCATATAAATATGGAGTATGAAGGAGTTAATAGTGTTTTGCTGTAGTTGAAAAGCAGATGGAAAAAGCAAATAAAGACAAAATGATCTGGTTAAATAAAATGATAGTATGGTTTTTGTTAGAGGTAAACATTTTCCATGTGTTTCCATTTCCATTTATTCATTCTTTTAATCAAAGTGACTTATAACATTTGCTTGTAAGAGAAAAGAAAATGAACTCATGCCCCCTGAATTGCAGTTAACAGGGATAAATTTAGATTTTTCAATAAATGCCAGTTGAATTTAGTGTCTACCCCGGCCAGCTTCAGTTTGTGTGTGATCTCAGAAAGAGGATGTGAAGTGTGTTTATACTGCTTGCTAAATTTAGACTCTGACTCAAGGTCCACGTCAGCAGACATGTGACCACAATCTCAAAAGTAGGCTAATGTAACACCTTTAGTAACACTCTGTATGTGTTATATGCTGAGCCGCTACAACTGAGATGTATTAATGAACATGCAGATTGTAGGTTTTATATGTGGAGATCAGCCGTCATAAGCTCACACAAGATCAAAAACTTCTCACAGATCAAACTGACTGAATAATTGAAAAAGCTGAAAGTTGACAATACGACTAGGAAGAACTGGGTCAGGATAATTTGAGTTAGTTAATCATAATTACAGTTTGCTAATACTTGTAAATCTAGCATGCCTTAGCAGCTTATGCAATACACTGCAATAGTCAAGAACTACAACACACGCCCACAACACAGCTTGGCTGCTAATTGGCCACTTAAACTGTCCATCAGGGAGAGTTGAAGGGAAGGGGCGGAGTTTAAAAGTGAAGTTTGAAGCCAGAGCGCCATCTTATGGCAGAAATATGTCATTTACTTTATTAAATAGGCTCCTGGTTCATTTAAAATAGAGGAAATAATGTTAACCAACAGTTAAATTGCTATTAAGTTATGATTGGTATTTTAGATTATCAACATAAGCATATGACTTTTCACATTATGATAGAAAAATAAATGTGGATTTAATCGTAAAATTAAAATATTTAGTTTCATATATAGGACCACTCTTGACTAATTCAAATGTAATTTTTTTAAACAAAATTATGTGATGAATAAATATTTTTGGTTTCTTTTTTGTGCAGTTCACTCAAAGGGGCCAGATGGGTTTGTTCCAGCTAGTGACGACACTCTACAACTTCCTTTTTCCTCAAGAAAGACCACAAAATGCACGAGCCCAGAGATGAGAGGCCAAGGCGCACCTGTTCAGGACCCAAACGAGTTTTACGCAGAGCTGTAAGATGCGCAGATCTGGATTTACATGGCTCAAAAAGAAGGTTGCCGCTGGCCGGAGACTTCCCCTCCTTTTTCTGAAGAAGCCATTCTCTAAATGGAGCGTTGGAGGAAATTTTCTGCAGGTTGCATATCAGTATGACGATATTAATATTCTGCCTTATGTTTCCCCAACACGTTCACATATGAGCGGATCTCAGCGCCTTAAAACCCTCAGAAAAAGGAAGAACTGCTTTAATGGGCAACAAGCTGTGAGAATACTCAAGGTCAACAGCATTTGAGTATTTGTGCTGACTTCAATACACCTACTGAACTCCAGACGCATCCCAGAACAGTCTCTTCATCTTTCTCTGCTGGTGTGTATCACTGCTTGATTCACTGCTGTTAACAGTGTTATTTTAACGGAGATGAAAGACAGAGTGGATGCGATGAGATGCAATCCAGAGGCCGGTAACACCATAGAGGACCAACACAGAACTGAAAAAACTTTGTTCAAATGCAGAAAAAAATAACTTGAACATCAGGTTTTCAAACCTGTATACCAATAATGAGCCATTTCTGAGGACACAGAGACAAATATGAATTTTGTGATTTTAAAAGGGTCATTTTTTCTTATTTAGGGAGAATGTACCATACAATTATTTACAACAATTTTACCCTTCTGGAATATTAGCTTGCCTTAATGAATTCTACTGTTCTGCTGTCATGTATCACAGGCTGACATGATTTCTCTCAGGCACTGAAGTATTACTTGATATATCAGTGTTTATAGCATCTCTTCAGTAATTGGTGACACTCAAAATTTGCTCAAAGAGCAATACACCAAATCATATTTAACAGTACAACTCAAGCGATAAATGCAATCAATAATATCTAATTCAATCTACAAGTTACCATATAAGAATCTATTAAAGTTCAAGCAAGAGATGTGTGGGTATATATATGTCAATCAATAGTTCCTATAAAGCGGTTTTTACTACTGTAAATGTCTTAGGGAAAGTGTCCTCTGGATAGCGTAAATATGCTTTAATTAAAGGGTCGGTTAGCACAGAAATTAATATTATATCTTACTCACCATCATGTCATTCTGAACATTCCTGTGTTATTTTCTTTCTTCCATGCAAAAAAAATAAAATAAAATATGCTTTTCGTTAGGGTAGCGCCATGTATAATTTTGGCGGGAGCGAAAACGAGTCGGTGAGGGCAAAGTTTCAAAAGGACAAACCATCACAAGTTTTGAAAACTACGTTAATTTAGGACATTTTATACAGTACGTGCCATCTAAAAGCCGTCCATCCCTCAGACTCGTTTTCAGCTGAATAAAATTATAAATGGCGTCTGTCTTGGTTTGTAAACACGACAGAATTCACATTTTTTTTTAACGTGAACTGTCCCTTTAAGAATGAGGACGATAATAAACTCAGATGTAGATGTCAATTAGTCGCATCACGTGACTGGCTAATGATCTGGCGCCGATATGAATAGATAAGAGTTTGTATACGATATGCGATAAAGCGGGGTGATTTATTTTCCACATATATATTTGTAAGCTCATATTGTAAAGTGAAATGAATATAAATATGAGATTAATAATTTAATTTATCGAAAATAGATATCGTTCCATGCTTTTATGTGGTACAATCTACTGAGGTGCCTGTACTTTTGCGGTTTACAATTTTACATGGCTTGCTTGTGCATTATCGATAGTTTAATACGCATAATGTCGTCAGTATAGTGTTGTTAGAGACCATGAAGACGGTGTGAATATAATGCACACTGTCCGAGTCCACAAAATCCACACCATTCCTTTGCAATTATTACGATTTCAGACCATTTCCTCAAGGCTTTCCACGGAGGTGATGTTCCAGTACTGTGCTGTGTTCTTGTCCTGTTGTTCTTCTGACAGGTGTGCCTCAAATGCTTGTGTATTGGTTAACGATGACACTTGCAGACAATCAAACAACTGAAGGTGCCTTAGAACAGCAGGCCAACGATGACGGTCACAGCACCCAAACACGTGGAGTATAGATCATAAACCAACACGTATCGCAGCCGGGTGAATAAATACCTCCAGCTAAACAACAGGGAGCTCAAACTGACTGTCAGAGAGAATCTGAAGTGATGATTTGCAGGAACAGGCTGCTGCTGCTGCTGCCTAATTCATCTGAAATGCCCTTTCAAATGCACTTGTCTCAGAAAGTCGTCAAAGGAGTAAAAATGTCGTTTTTACTTTGTTTGGAATGTGTATGGGACGTTACTGCTGGTTCTTTTTTTAATTTTGCTACTTAAAATTATTATACGGTTTGATAAATACATTAAATGCTGTTATAAAATTGTGAAATAAAATGTTTTTTATACGTATATCATAAATGCTGTCATATAAATGCTGATACTTTTTTTGCAATGGTCACCGCATTAAAATATTTATGGATACTCATTTGAGCTCCATTTGTGATTATTTTTTCTATTGGAGAGATTATATCATTTTTATTTTATTAAAATAAATAGAAATGATCAAAATTGTTACTGTGAACGGGGTTGCTCTTAATTATGATTGCAATAAATGATAATCATAGTTAATTATATAATTGTAGTTGTAGTTATTTTAAAATGATGCAATTCTAAATAATAACAATTATGTAATTTCATGAAAATATATAAATAAAATTAGTTTAATACAATTTATGATTGCTATTCTAATAAAAATGATAAGAAAAAATAAGGAGGTTATTGAAAACCATATGTATTTTAGTGTCGGGTACAAAAGGCAGAGAGTTATGATACTAAAAACATTTTACAAAACTGTTTTCCATCGAAAAATAAAATAAAATAACAGTAATATGCTTTAATGTTAGATTTTTTTTAATTTTTTTTTTATTACAATTTATTCAGATGGTCTTCAGTCCAAAAATTAAACAACCGTATAAAAATAAAGAAACTGTTATTTAGTATTTATTACTGCACAGATTGAAACCAACACAGTCTTGTCTGTGTTGAGCTTCGGTTTCTTTTCTTAAGTTTAAACAATACTGAAATGCTTCACACTCTTATGAGTAACTCTCATGGTAGATTTGTTTTTTTAAACCTACAATAAGAAATTGTTTAAAGATAAGATTTTTTTTAAGTGTTACCATTAATAATTTAAATTATCAATTGATGAACTAGTAAAAAAAATAGAATATATCCTACTTGAGATGATTAGTGATCAAGTTAACACAAATGATCACAAACATGCAAACAAAAATAACACCTGATCAATCCCTGGCTGTTATAAACGTTTGACGCAGTTCAAATGAAAACACACACAACAATACAGAATTATTCAAAAGTTCCAATGGAAAAAATAAATCAAAATTCAAGGCCGGATAAACATGCTACAAGATCCAGAATCACATTAGAGTTTGGCTTCCAAAGCTTGTGTCGGTGATGCTTCCACAGGGCCCTGCAAACACAAAACTCAACATCAGCAACAGATAATCAGTAAAACGGCACCACCTGCTGGCCACAAACCAGTTTTATGCACACATGTGCAGTTAGTATGTTAATGGATTAAACGAAGGTTAATATGTTAGTACACACTGAACACCAAACTACAACGAACTTGCATACGCGTACAAAGCTCAAGGGTGAAGCTTTCAGACAGAGTAGGCAAACAAATCACGAACACTGGACTGAGAGAGAATCAAAAGCACATCTGAATCATTTTATAAGCGATAATTAAAACAAGCCTCGTCGATTGTGAATCAGAAGGGCTGCTCGCGTGTGCCACCCATACCTGAACCACAGTGAGCAATAAAATCAGGCAGTGATTGATTGATCACATGTGTGTGGAGGGAAGGAGAGACGTCCCACTGTGATCCTGAACGTCTGACCTGCCCAATGCTGCCTGTAAACACACACACACACACACACTGATCTGTAAACTTGAATGGATTTGGACAGATAGGAAACTAGAAGAGAGAATGGGATGATCAGAGGAGGCTCAGTTAAATAAAAAAGAATAGAATAAGTGGAAAAACAGAAAGGAAGAACCGGATAAGCGGAAAAGAGAAATGGGAAGAATGGGTTTTTCAGCTTTTGAGAGAAACTATAATTTTTCAACATCAAAAACGCAGAAAAAGTGTCTGCATTTATATGATATCATATATGACATACGTAATTATATGTTATTTCATTTTTTTATAATAGAATTTAATATACTTATAAAACTAAGTATTTAAGTGTAATTTACAAGGTTACAAAAAATGGTTACATTTTATTTTAAAATCAACAGTTTTTTACTTTTTATTGTAATACATACGTCATTTTACAACACTGATGCATTTCTATTACCTGACCAGCTAAATTAGAATTTGTCTTTGTATGCATTTGTCCCTCAATGTTCTGTTGTTCTATAATAGGTTATTACATTTTAATTTCATTTTTAATTAACTTATCTGTTTGTTTGTTTTTTCTTTGTTGACAGTGTTCTGTTTCTGAAAAAGCAAAAAATGTTTGTATGTAACACTGTGATAATAAGAAACGGAACATGTGACACTAAAGACTGGAGTAACGATGCTGCAAATTTAGCTTTGCATCACAGAAATAAATTAAAATGTAAATCTTAAAATGTATTAACATAGAAAAGGGTTCTATTAAACTGAAATATTTCACAACATTACTGTTTGTACTGTTTTTTTAATCAAATGAATGCATTCATTCTTTCAATGAATGAATGAGCAGAAGAGACTTCTTTCAAAACCATTTGTAAAATTGTAGCAACTCTGACGTTTTGGAGAGAGGGAATGAAAACAGAGCAGGATAATAGGAAACTGGAAAGAGAGAGTGAATGAGAGGAGTGGATCAAGAAAACATGACATCGCGTGTAAAGATGAGCAGGACTGATGGTGAAAAACAGTAGGAAATGTGTTTGTAAAGCGGGCATGATTCTTAAAGCATCTATCAAAGATGTTCTCGTGTGTCATCCAGTCACAGTGCTGGAATGTCAACACAATAAAAAGTTGAAAAGCGCCACAGGAGCTGCTCGAGGCCGAAGACCCTTCAGAATCTGCAGGAACACTGTCGCGATCCTGCTGGGAACGCTTGAAACAACAGCTATCAAACCAGAAACACCTTTAAATGAACACTTTAGGTTAGGTTAAAACAACAGAAACGTGAGATAGAAACAACAGGAGTGTCATTTTCATTAGTAACTGCAGCACATGTTAGTGGGCATGAAATGATTTCTGTAATATCAAACAAGACACACACTAGCAGAAAATACAACCAACATATTGCTGAATAGGAAGTTCTAGGGAGTTCTATCACCAGTACGTGGCATATAATGTAAAGTGTAATTGGGTAATTGTTTTGGTGATAAGCTTGATTAGATACTTACAGCTGCCAGTGCTTGCTGGTTTGCCAGCTGTCTGCGAAGATCTGACTTAATACAGGCTGAGATAAAGAACAGAGACGATTAAGACACACATAATTATGGCTTTAACCTGCACCAAACTATTAAAATGACCGATGCAACCTGTAAGCTTTATTCTATCTAAGCAGTATCTGAATTGTGAACCCCGAAAATATCTCAAAAGAAAAACTAAAATAAATTATTTTTTTTATTTGTTATACGAGTTCTAATTTATGGACTGTGATATAAGTTTATTACAATAAAATACTTCTAAAATAAATATTATACTATGCGCAATATATATGCAATAACATTCACCTTAAAAAGGATTTAATGTTCTTTAGGCCAAATAATAATAACTATAACATATTATTATTATTATTTTAAACATTTAAATGTAATAATTAATAATAACGTGGAATACCAATCTGATTAGACTACTGATATGCAAGTCGTTTTCAACAAAGAAACAAAGTTTAAAAGTAATTAAACTTTGTACCTTTATGCATCAATGTTATATGAAGGACTATATAATTAGCTCACATGAACTTTTATTGCCTGGAGAATTAGTTGAATATTAACAAGGAAAAACCATTTAAATAAATGCATCCAACTTTAACATTGTAATTTAAAGTTTATAACATTTAAACCATACACTAACTTGCTACAACCTAGCATTCATGAAAACATCTTGTCCTGAGAACACAGATAAGCATTTGATCAATATCTACCTTCATTTTAAGTGTTTTTGCATGTACGGCTAACATATGCAGGCTCTATGTTTGGACCCTGAAGGATTCTGGCTGCGACCGTCCCAAAACAATGTTGCTTTATCTTGATTTACCCAACCCAGTGTTTTTTTTCCCTGTGTATAATAGCTCATACATTAACTGAAACATTAGAGAAGACCGCAGCTTTCATAACGTCACATGAATTTTAATATGCAATGCTTTCCAAGAAGCATTGTATATTCACACATCACCTGAAAGCAAAACATTCACAAGTAACTATAGTTCATGGGACCAAAATGAAAAAAAGATTCACAATCCCTCAAGTATGAGCTCTATACTCAATTAAAGAGGAAGAAATACTCAAGATGAAGAATATAGACCGATCTGCACCTGTAATTATGGTTCCTATCAGGAGGAAGGCACACAGGAAGAGATTTCCAGCCAGAGTATTAAAATAGTCCATGATTTTCCCCTGACAGATCGTAAAAATGATCCCAAATACCTAAATTAAGAAATCATTAATCATTAGGACTGCTAGTAACTCCATATAACCTCTAAAATAAGACACAATTATAAATACTATAATTATTAGTAAATATCACCCACAAACCTGTGCAGAACAGTTCAGAAGACCTGAAGACGTCCCCTCAGACTCTGGGTAAGTCAATTCGACAGCAAACTCAAAACCGAGAGGCAGGTAACCTGTCATAAAGAACCTGCGCAAGTAACACAAACAAAACATCTAAGGCAAACTTATATGTGACCCTGGACCACAAAACTAAAATCTGAAGTCAATGGGGTATCCACCTTTTTCTTCAACGCTGAAGTAAGCATATGGGTGAGACTTTGCGGTCATTAGCCGCTATAGTTAAATAATGAGAGTAAAAATGTGCAATACACTACAAACCAGTGTGTTCATAATTCATACACTACATTAAAATAATGGTAAGACACACCAATTTTCAATATGATGCAGCTAAATTAACTGCTTTGTAAAGCTAAAAATAGCTGGACGCCTATAAGACTGGAAGCTAGACCTGTTAGGATTTAGAAATGGACGTGCCCCTTTCTTACACTAAGAAAATGGTGGATATTTGTAGCAAAGTCAAAATGATCTAGGTTTGTCAAAAAACATATTAAAAGGATATTAGGAAATTTACAAAATATCTTCATGGTGCATGATCTTTTCTTATCGTAAATACATGTAAATACATGTAAAATTGTTTTAATAAGTAATATGCACTACTAAGAACTTTATTTGGACAACTTTGAAGGTGATTTTCTCAATATGTAGATTTTTTTTGCACCCTCAAATATTGTCCAATCCCAACATGCATGTCCTGATTTTGCCAAGTTCAATGTGTCCCTAGGTCAACATATTTTGTTGACCCTGGAACAACATTTTAATGTAAAAATACAGTCTGGACCATCTCTCTACACCTAAACCTAACCTTACCTATGAGTAATGCCTAAAATGATAGATGACTGACACCGATGTTCAAGCACCAAACACGGATTGTTAGCCTAAACTTCACTAAAACTGTAAACGGTTTCTTGAAATCTAATTGGACAATCACAATGTTGTCCCAGGGTCAACAAAGATGTTGACCCAGGGACATGTTGCACTTGATAAAATCAGGTTAGCGTCCTAACAGCCCATACAACAATGGAAAGCATATTAATTCAGCTTTCCCATGATGCATAAATAGCAAAAACTGACCCTTATGACTGGTTTTGTGGTAAAGGGTTACGTATATATTTAAACTGATATATAGCTACATATATAGACAAAGAGAGAGAGAGGTTACTATTGTAATAAATAGTACAGAAAAAAACAGAAACAAACTATAACAACAACAAAGAAACTAAAAAACAAAACGATGTTTTCCGTTTAAAATCTTCTGGTACCCGAGAGCTCCTGCTGTGATGAAAACCACCCACAGGTGTCCCAGATCCAGGGTAAAAGCATAAAGCACCATACCCACAAGCGACATCACATACACCGCTAGAGTTGTTTGTCTGTGGAGATAAGACATAAAAGAGACATAGGACAGGTTAAATCTCTCATCAGGATCCAACACTTAAATCCTAGTATGATTGGACAAATGAGTTTGAACATAACAGCTGCAAATACATGTAGATCCAGAAAAAAAACTACCAGTGGATTTAATCAGCATCTGTTAAGTCTGAATCTAACATACATTCTCATGGGGGTTTTTTTTATCAACTAAATGCACCTTAAAAAATGTTTGGTTTTGTTAGAAATTACAGCACAACTAAGGGACTTTCAAAGAAGTATTTGAAAAGTAGCAGAAGTAAATATCAGTGTAACTCCAGTCACACAATACTGCCACAAACATTTTTGTCCTTCATTCTTCTGAACACAAGAAACACAATCACAATGTCCAGGTGGGGAAGGCGTGCTGCGAAGGGTCAAATACACTAGGGTCATTAAAGTCTAGGTTCATGGGTCAGAGATTCAAACACCTGGACAAACACACTAAACCAAAGCATATGAACAGACTCGTGGGGGGAAGGACTCAAAAACACACTTATCTTCGAGGAGGAATAAAATCAAATGTTTATTGAGCACTGTCACTGTCTGAAGGACATTTCAAGATTAAAGTCCAGCTTCTTACTTGTATGTCTTAGATCGGTCTAACCAGATCCCACAGATGAGGGATCCCACCATGCCAGCGATCACGATGGTGAGTCCGATCCTGCCGGCGTTCACCTCCTGTCCCTATTCAAGGCAAAGTTTTCACAAGCAATTTATTAAGATTAGTTTGTCTTGATAAGCAAGAAATAAAATTCATGAATCCCACCGACTAAACTAAACTAACTAAAATGTAATTTTGGGAAACTGCATGTTGGCCAGGGGTTTTTGTGATTGGCTGGATAGGAGGGGGTGGGAGGGACTTACAGGGTAGTGTTCAATGATCATTCGGTTGAGAAGCGTACTGACAGCATAGAAACAGCCAACATTCAGCCCTGAAGAAGACAGACAGATGAAGTCAAAAACAGGCTGAAAGCATAAACTTGAAATTAGGTAAAGGCAGCCTGGCAGACAGCTGATATGGTGTGCATCTAGTAAGCAGTGAATGTCTTCACATTTCTCAAGCAGCTGCATTCCTGCTGGATTACTTCTGTCAATGTTCAGCCAGGTTAAATGCAGCTATAGGCTTCTCATGCAAGTGTTTCCCAGGTGTGTGTGTAGATCATAAACGCAGTATTAGTGTCGTTCATGCCAGTCCAGGTATGTCTATTTCTGTTAAGTTTTATTCAGATTTTTTCAGAAGAAAAAGGTTATTTTCCATTTACCTAAACATTTTTGCAAAAAAATTTGCTTCAAATGAATCTTCATGCCATCACAAATTCGTCATATATAAATGAATGAATAAATATATTCAATAATATTTCAATGTTCATTTTCAAAAATAAAAAATACAGAAAAAAATAGCAGGACTGCGAAATAATAAAATGACCATTTCTATTACAATCTATTTTAAAAGCAATTTATTATTGTTATGCAAAGCTGAATTTTCAGCATTGATACTCCTTTTCTTCAATGTTAAAGATTCATCAGAAACAATTCGAATATGCTGTTTGCTGAAGAAACACTTCTTGTTATTATCCATGTTAAAGTGCCCCTACGATGGATTTTTGTAAATGAGCTTGTCGTGCGTGTAGCAGCTCTAAGTGAATGAACACATCCTGCAATGTTTTAAATCCGAGTTGATAAACGATAAATGAAACCAGTTTTCAGTTTTGTATTGTCCACCCACTTGACCCAAATTCATTCTTTACTTTGTGCAGCACTGCGCTCAAGAACACTGCTTTACTAACCATTACAGGCATGATGAAATGAAAATAGGACCAATTGGACCAAATCACCGCAGATTAGCGTCATTCAAAAAAGGGGTTTGGAAAAAGGAATTTTGAGCCAATCGTTTGGGAGTCGTTGAGCAATGAGGTAAAAATAAATACATATTATACTGTAAGACAATGAACGTGTTTTTTGACCTTACCAGCATGTCAATCTGTAGTTGGGGACTCCCAAAACCAAAATATTAACCTATTGTTACCCATAATAAGGGCACTTTAAAACAGTTGTGATGCTAAATATTTTTGTGGAAATCTTAAAACATTTTTCTATGACTGTTTAATGAATAGAAAGTTCAAAAAAGCAGCATTAATTTGAAATTGATTTTTTTGAACATTGAATGTCTTTACTGTCACTTTTGCTTCCTTAATTAATACAAATATTATAAACAGTAGTCTATGTGTAAATAATTAAAAAATACATTTTAATTTAAATGTATAACATTAAATACAATTTATTAAAATTTAACGTGAATAACATTTTCTGGCCCATAACTGCTTTACTAGCACCAGAATCCTGATTACAGTATTTCATAATATTCAACATATTCTATAATATATGGATCAAGTCACTTTTTACATTTTTTGACCATTTTTATAGACATAATGTGACTATGACTGTAAGTAACTACACATGTGTGATCTGAGGAATCAGTCATGCCTGTAAAAGTTGTGTGCTGAAGTTTAACAACAAAATAAAAAACTATAGACCTATTCATGCTAATGTTTTCAGTAACAAACTACGACTGTGTTTAAATGGCAAGCAAGCATAAAGAACCCCAGTCTGAGGACCTGAATGGGTGTTTTGTGCGCAGTGTAAGGCGTTCACCATAAGTGATGACGAGGAGGATGAAGGCTTTGTTGCGGAGCAGCCTGAGGATGGATGCTGTATATGAGTAGCTCTCTGGAGAGATCCGCCGAGCCGCGGCCTGAGCATGGGTGGGAGGGATCTCTGGACGCTCCTGAAACACTGACGAGAACATAAAAACACAAAATACAGTACATTACAGAGAACTCTCCATTTACATATCATCATGGTCAGGTAGAAGCTTCATATGTGACCCTGGACCACAAAACCTTTTTTTTTAAAAAAAAAAAAAGTCTTTTACCAGCTGTGAAGGTAAATTTGAAGCATTAGCCAAACAATACATTTTATAGGTCAAAATGATCGATTTGACTTTTATGTCAAAAATCAATAGGACACTCAGTAAAGATCATGTTCCATTAACATATTTTGTAAATTTCATCCCGCAACTAGATCAAAACGTAATTTTTTATTATGTTTCAGTAATATGCATTATGAACAACTTTAAACGCGATTTTCTCAATATTTTTGCACCCTCAAAATCCAGATTCCAAATAGTTGTACCCCAGCCAAATATTGTCCTATCCTAACAAACCCTACATCAATAAAGAACTTATTAATTAAAAAAACAATGTATCCTTATGACTGGTGTTGTGGGCCAGGGACACATATACTGTATTCATAATTTGACACTGTTACTTTTTTCTCCTTCCTAAATCAATGATATCATTCTTTATGTCTGCATGTGAGTTTTCCAGATATGTAACCCATTAAAAGTATTAAGAGCTTGTGACTGAACCTCAGAATTCTACTGGATCCTCAAATTCTCTTCAAAGCCTCATAGAATAAATAACCGCAGACTGTTTTCAGTTCTCTGCTTATTTGCGATGCAAGGGTCAAAAAAGAACTGGTTGTTTGAATTAGGAGAGCATTGGGTGTTTACTTATCTTAAATAACCTAATTAGTGTATTAAATAGCATTTTCTTAGCATTTCATCTTTATGTTATGCTACTGAAAGACAATACACTGGCAGACTGAAATAAGTCGAAGTACTGAAATGATTAAAACTTCATTTAGCCGGACATAGGACACTGGGGGAAAAAAATCCACCCAAGCTGGTGAGATTTTGGCACAAAATATGTTTGATAATGTAGAGAGTTCAAAATAAAAGGCACTTGAAATAATTTGGGCGTAATACTTCTTTAATCCAGTGTTTTGACATTGTGAATGTTTGTGTTTGAGTAAAAATTTAGCCTGCTGCTCCCAAAATGACAGGTGATTGAACTCTATGATATTTGCTCTATCAAATATACACTAGATATTAAAAACTCCATCTATCTAGAGCTATTACACCGCAACACCAGAATCTTTTTGATTCTTTACTAAAGACTTACATAACAGGGCAGATAAAATGGTTATTTAGATAGCAACTAGTTTCAACCTAAAGATGACAACTGTCATTATTTAACTTACCAACATGACTTTATTTCTTCCACTGAACACAGAAGAAGACGTTTAGCAGAAAACCCCAGGTGTACATTACCATATAATGAAAACAAATAGGAAATTAAACTCAAACCATTACAAAAAGCATTATAAAAGTATAATATGTTCTCAAAAAACAAAACAAATTAAAAGGTTTAGAAAAAGAAAGCGTGTACATTTTTGGTCAAACTGTCCCTTTAACTCTTTAAAACATCTTGTGGTTTTCTATTTTACTTGTCTAGACAAGCATTTTTTGCTTACAGAACTGAATTCACGTGAGTGCAGCTCAGAATGTGAAGGGATTTTTTGTGGCCTTGTCAAGATAAAAATGGGATGCTCAGCATTTAACAAAAAAAGCATATAGAGTAAAGAGAGGGATTGTAAAATGGGTTGAAATGACACTTCCTCCTCTGTCATCTGGGCTAAAGGTCAGACAATCATGAGCACTGCCATACTCCGTTTGCAACAAAACAAAATAACAGACAATGTGAGCCAACAAACAATCATTTATATGCTATTATGTGTATAAACTGTATGAACAAAATGTGAAGAAGAACAGGGTAAATAGAACAGATAGGCTTCAAAAGATATTAACACTAAAGTGAGCGATCTCGCCTCATGCTGTGTACACGGACAGCTGCCTTTTAAGATATCATCCTAATCTTTGTCGAACCTCTGAAATGACTGAAACTCTAGGAAGCACACAAAAAGACTCACAATCAATTTGACTTAAGCATGCTGCCAACATAACAAGATAAACTGTTTTTGTGAAACATTTACGTGAAAGACGTGGAATCATTTGGATTAAAGATGATGACACATAAAGCATCTTAATTATGTTGCATCTTTTCCTATGAACCTTGGAATTATTTGGTATAACTGATGGTTATGTTTGTACTTACCAATAACAACCAACACAAACAGGAAGGTGGCCACTCCCGCCGTGATATAGAACATGACTCTGATGTGAGCCGCCAACTTGTCCAGATCATCCACATTTGGAACCAGTATTGGAGGAACTAAGAAGCCTATAGCGATCCCCAGCTGAAATAAATAAATAATTCTGAAGTTACATAAATGCCACATTTCTACCTAGGCTTGATTTAATACATAGCTGTGGTTTTAAAACTGCACTCGCTTTGTTTCCATCCACTTTCGTTTTCTCTGTTTTGAATCAGTACAACAAAAGCATAAATTTGGGAACAAGCAAATGCCTGTTCCACTTTATACTGAGATTCTACAGACACATAACCGTCATGCAATTATGTAGTTGCATGTGGTATTTACTAACAACACTGTTTAATCCTGTGCTCCTCCTCCAGTTTTGTTGGCTTAAAATGAGTTCTCAATCTGGGTTCCAGAAACCAATTATAAAATTTAGAAAACAGCAGAGTAAACAATGTAAAAAAACAAAAGAGTAAACAGTGTAATACAGGAGAGAAAGACAAAAAAAAAAAAGGTATACAAAATTTAGTTTAATTTATATGTAACTTTTAAAACGCAGCACGTAACATTGAATCGAAGAATGAAGAGCGACGGGGCGGGGCTATGTTTGCTGACCAATAGCAAATGGGGCGTGTTCAACATACCTGTGTGGAAACAATAGAGTTTTTTTACGATTAATGCCACCCGCGGAGCGAACATTAGGTTACACGCTTTAGCTTTAACTTCCACAGTACAGTACCGTTAAATGTTATTATTTTACTGAAACCCACCTGATTTCCGAAGACCCCGATGGAGCACGCAGTGGACACTTCCTCCGAGCCAAACCACACCGACGCGATGCGCGAGGGCATCCCGAGGATAAACACCTGAGCCACCGAGCACGTGAACTGACCAAAAAATGTGACCGGAAAAAGGTCCGGTCTCGCGCTGGCCACCTTGATCCATGTGCCCGTGCAATTCAGAGCCGCTGCCACGAGCGCTATGACCCTCAGTCCTTTTTTATCCAAAAGCCAAGAGACGGGGAAAATGAGCGGAATGTACGTCAACATGTAAATCATGGACATCCAGTCAATGGTGAAAGAGTCCACGCCGTAAAAGCGCATGAAGATATTGTTGATGATTCCGTACTGAATCCATTGATAGGAGTTACACAGCGAATACGAGCTGAATAAAAGCACTATAAGCCATCTCTTTTTATATAAATGCGTTTCCGGCGGTGTGTTTTGCTGTTCAAAAGTCACCTCAGCATCGGTCGCGTCTGTTTTTGAGAAATATTTGTTATCATTCACCTCTCCGTCCACTCGCTTTGCTTCATCACCCATTTTCACCCGAGTCAGAACTTCTACTATAGACTGAACGATTTATTCATTCATGTCCAGGAAACGCCGGTCAGTCTAACGTTACTGTATATAACATGTCAGAGTCTGTTCTCATTAAATACTTACTCTAACTTACATGACAAATTAATTACATGTTACCTGAGTTTAAATGCTTGTGGATAAACCTCCTATATTACTGTGGTGCACGCAATCCTCTGCTCGGAAAGTGTCCGGCTCCCGCAGCAGTAACTCTTTAAACAGTCGTTGAAAGTTTCGCCACCGCTATGAAGTTCCTGATGTCAAATATCTGACTAGAAGAGAACTGAATGAGCAAAGTGGGAGCCGGAAAGGGCGGGGCTTCGCTGTGAGGCGGCTGTGTCAGTCATGTGATATTCTTGAGCCAAATTAAAGAGAATTATAGAAATAAGTAGCTATTAACACAGGGTTTGGGCAAGTCATTTTGGAACGGCAATAAATTGTAATAGCTATGTACATTGTAATTTACAGTTTGGAACTTTAATTTCTTTATGACTTTTCCGATTTAAACATGTCAGTAAAATAATTTCTGACGTATTTGTTGTAATGTTAATGAAGAACGAAGCATACTAGCGCTTCATTTGACTGTCGAAACTACATTTCCCATAATTCTTTGTTAGCAAATTAAATACACAGATGAAGCCAAATCTGAGCGCACATCACAATGGGCATGAAAGTGCTTATATATATATTAGGAACTCTGCACTTGTACTGTTTTATACAGTGAGCAGCACCTGGTCACGGACACGTGGTATCTGTTAATTTTCTCAGCACCGTCGGCATGGAACTGGTCGTTTGTGAAAACGGAGCACATCACTTTATTGAATTGTATTACAGTTTGAGCCACAGAGCGCCACCTAGTGGCGAGAAACATTTAGAACACAGACTTAAACATTTCACTCGCGCAAAGTTTAATGATGTTTGTTGCGCAAAAGGAAGATATGGCGCCCTCTATTAAGTTGGAGCTTTTTTGGCGACGTTTTGACTATTGACTTGGGGAACTGGGCGCCATTAATTGCTCAGATAAAAATTAAATATTAACAATATAGTACATTTTATGCTAAGTATTATAAACATTTGCATCACATTTAACATTTAAGCCTACATAATGATTCTAATATCAATGTATATCATGACATTATGAAAATAACTGTACAATTTGCCTTTTCATTAATAGTTTTGTTTCTTAATTGTTTTGTTCTTCAGCTTTACTGTTTTTTTTTTTACAAACAAAAGACGAAATAAGTGAGATATGCAAATAACATAAAGGAAAATAAAATTCCCCTTACTATTATACAACAATATCTATGTCTTCACAGTCAAGTTTAGTAGGCCTATATGACAAAAGCAGGAATAAGTAAGCAATTAGGTAACATTCTCTTATATATTAAGTGACTTACAGCACATTCATCAGGGATGAGTCTTTATTTAACACTTTAAATGCAAAAATTAATTTTAAACTTTTCTGAAACCAGGGATAGAATAAAGCATAAATGATGGGATTAATGGTGAAGTTCAGAAAGAAAAGCATTACAGCAACATCTCTGACATGAAACAAATCATCACAAATCAAACAAATCATCATCAGTGTGCCAGTTGTACTTGTTCCTGTTGCGTTTCTTCAATCTGGCAACTTGTGAGAAATTTGAGTCTAACACAGTCTCACAACCAATCTGTACGTATTTTACTAGGTAGCTAATTTGTACGAATTTTTACAACCTCACCCATATGATTTGTCTAAACCCCAGTGAGGGTTAGGGTAAAGGGCAGGGTTATGTTAGGTCATTCGTACAAATTCCTACGAATTGGAAACTCGTTCTGGCTCCCGCCGACCACCAGCTACCACGGAGATGTCGCACGAGCCCACGCCAGGCATAGAGCTAGAGCCGGCAGCGACTGCATCACCCATCGCTACACAGCCCGAGCCCAGAGATCCTGACCAAGTGCATGAGCCGGCAACATCATTCGTCCCCGAGGGATTATTGGTGGAGATTGGGAGCGTGAATGAAGGCCCCACCCACACTCCTACCGCTGAGGGTGAGCCAGAGCCAAAACCAAAACTTAGCTGGTACAAAGAACTGTCTGAATATTTGAAAATGATCTGATTGACTGGTTTGGAGAGGCACTTCCAAGCCCTGTATCTCTCCCATCTCCGCTGGTTCTGTCCAGCTCTAGTGACTCGATGTTCCCTCCCACCCTCCCTCTTCTGCCGCCTCTCTCACCAGTCAGCTCCTTTAGTCCAGCTCTACACGTTCCTGCCAGCACCTTGGCTCATCCTCAGCCAGCGCGCGAGGATAGCGCTGAACTACCTCGGGGCATTCAGCGGCAAGCCCAGCTCAGTCGTGAGGATCCCCGATCTCCGCCTCC
>JAUMHI010000002.1:140260-162787 GCA_032359435.1 Enteromius unitaeniatus | reverse complement strand
GATCACCCCCTGTTCCAGTTACTCTTATACATACTGCTGTTACAAAATGTAACTATGTAATTCCTGTTACATGACTAAGTGAAGTGAAAAATGTTTTGTTACCAATGTCCTGTTACACATTTGTACTTACACACACCATTCTGAGTGTTGTTGCTGTACATGTGTGTAGTTACATAAATATTACAGCTGTAGATACTTACTTACACTGTGGTTACATACTAGACACACATCTAGATACTATGTAAGTACACAGGTATTAGGCACACTTAATATAAAGTGGGACCAAAAAAGGTTCATTTTTCAGCGTTTCTACACCAAAAGTTCATGTTTAATGTGTTACTTGTTATTTATTTGAAATACACTAATACTCTCTGGGTATAGGTTATATTTCAAGGTTGTATTTCCAGTGTATATACTTTGTGTGAGGATAGCATTTGATGGTTTTCTTCAGAAAAACGTACTGTAGTTTCCTATATAGTGAGTGCACAAAGTTTTGAAACAGAGCCTCCATCTCATCATATAAGGCAGTGGTTATCTGGCTTTTCCATTACTAAGGGAAGGGCAGGGATGTATCCAATGCTTAAAACAATCCTTACAGTATATTTCTTTGTGCCAAACATGCTTGTTTTTATGTATCTCACCTAACAAGATTTCGACAACCAGAAAATGTTTACTAAAAAAAAGAACATTTTGGCTACAGATGCTATTTTGCTAGATAGAAATACATTTGCAAGAGCACTACTCTTCTTTTAGTCGAACACAGCTGCTCTTGAATGGTTTACATCACTAGAAAGTTATGTGGAGACTCTCAGCAGTTAGATACAACTCCAAGTTGTTTCCAGCAAGGCTTTGCCACATGTTTTGCTCTCTCTGAACAAACCCAGAGACGTGAGCGAGGGGAATTGAAGACTGCGTTTGAAGTCAGACATTCTGACAAAATTGTAGTGTCCACCATAACGACAAAACGTCCTGTTTGTTTGCTTTACTCAAAAAACTTGATGCCACTACAGATTTATTGTTCTTCTGAGAACAATGAACTTCTAAATAAAAATACACTAGAAATGAAGATGTTTCCATCACAAGCACGTCACTGTGGGTTCAGCTGTGAGAATGAAGCAGCGTTGAGAGCTTCTTTTACACAAACAGCTCAGAAAACTAATTTGAAACAGAAGTGAGAGAAGATCGGCTTGTTTTGGAAGAGGAAAAAATAATAATAGAAATGTGGCAACACACTTTGAAAATATGGTTTTGGCCACTGTAATATGGCCTTTTAGTCTCGACTACAATATTGAAGCGAACTGTGATCAGGTTTTTTTGTTGTTGTTCATAGCCTTTACAGTCGTCCTACTGATGTCATGCTCTCTCAGAAACATTTTACTCGATTTTATTTTATTATTTATGTCATGTAATTTAGGATGGAATCTGACATTGGTTAAATGGGAATTTCATCCACCTAAACACAATTCTGATTTAATTTAGCCCATTTGAGTGATCTATAAGTGCCATTATCATGACATGATATCTCCACACACATTTCCGCTTACAACTAAATGTAATAATTAGATGTACTTTATCCGTAAACTACATTTCATGTAATAGTAATTAGTTTGATGGATAACTATGGATAAGTATTCCTCACAGTGCTCCACAGACACACAGAGAATACTAAATCTATAGGTGCAGTGAGTGTGCATTAAATGTAATGCATTAAAATGTAACTGATTACATTACTTTTATATTGCTTTTTGTCACCCATTGGCTAGGCTTGCTTATTTGTTCTAAATAACATAAACCCCAAAAGTTATATTTTTGGCAATGGTAAGGGCCCTTTCACACCAAAATTTAAATGATTAAGGCTAAAAGAAATGCCTCTGTCTGCACATCACTCCCAGTTACTCTCTACTTAAGAAGATGTAAGCTGTCAGTCAATAAATGGGAACTAATTTTGTTGTAAATTTAAAAGTAATGGGTTATTTTACCTATTTAAGGGTAATCTGATTTTGTATCTCATGTTATTTCCAATGCATTACCCAAAACATTGCATGGGCATGAATGAACTGATACTTTATTTCAGACTGATTTTAAACAGCAGAGGTTTATAGCACCGAAGGTTTATTGTTTGTTTGGTAATGCTATAATATTTCACCCTTCATTCTTAATGTCATAACTACAAGAGAATATCGGTTAGGTACAAATAAGTTGATAAAGACGTCCCTCACGCTTCATTAAAGCTCTTTTTACTTTGAAGCTGAATTGGCAGCTGCTCAAAATATCACTTCGTCTTAGAGCAGGATTTCAATTTATTACTTCCGCAAAGGCTTATTAACACCATCAGGCACAATGAGATTCTGCTTCAGAGGCAAGACAACTTTGCCAAGTCGTGTGAGTGTTGGGTTTGTCTAGGAAGAACTTTATGGCTTTCCTGGCCATATCTAAAGGAAAAAGTGCCTTGATTGTTTTGGAGATTTATTGTTTTTGCCAATTATTCAGCAACTTTTTTCTTTTGTAAAAGATTTCCTAAAAGAAATAACATGATAATGACTATTGTTTATTAGTAAGTGTGTTCAACTGGTGCTGTGAAAGTCTAGAGTAAGGAGCCATTCATACAAAAGGTATTTTCCATTCCACTTCACTGCTTTTTTATTTGGTTTTTATGCAAACATGCTCTCAATGGATGTGTTGGACTTGGAATTTTATTTATTTATTTATTTTGTTTGTTTGTTTGTTTTTGCGACAACTCAGAAGTTATTACTTCTCCTGCCTGACAGTGTCTTTATCAACACTTCTGTCTTCTGTTTGAGTGATGGATGTCCAGCAAAATCACAACAGTTACCCGTAATCACGTACAGTATGGGTAACACACCCTTGAAGAGTTACCACAAGCAATAATAACTTTAAAAGGTAACACTTTATTCTGATAGTTCACTTTAGATATTCTACCAACAGTAACTTTGCAACTACGTGTCAACTAGCAGTCATTAGAGTATTAGTAGACTGTCTGACTATCAGAAACTTAGCAAGTATATGTCAACTTATTCTACTAACCCTAACCCTACCCCTCACATGTAGTGTGAACTACAATCGTACTTGGGCCGGTTCATGGCAACCATGCCTAGTGTGAGTACACACTTAGTTGACATGTAGTTACAAAGTTTCTTATAGTTAGTAGAATGTCTAAATGGACATATCGAAATAAAGTGTAACCCTTTAAACTTGCACGATTTGTGAACTTGAACAGTTCTTAAAATAGAATTGTTATTTTAGCATCTAGTCAGCAATTATATTGAGTTGTGTAATACATTTACAGCTTCCAAAAACACATCATGAATTACTGTCACATGACAAACCTTGACTCATCTAAGACACGATCTCTCAACAAACATCATGTTATCTTTAACATTTAGACTGCCAAAAATAATCAGTGTTTATCAACATTAACCACTCACTAGAAAATATTATCTCTGCAAAACAAGTGCTATCTTTTTTGTAAACCTGCCAACACATGGCCAAATGTTTGTGGTCAAAAATATGCAGCATTAGCAGGAGGTTGATGGGAACTCAGTAAGACGGCAACACCTGTGGAAGTGCTTAGTGCATGCTTTGCATAGTTAACAGCAGATTTGGGACTGAAGGATTTGGCATATGCATGGTCATTTGTCCAGCCCTCCCCATTTAAAAAGCTCTTCCTGCGACTTTCCTGGGATTCGGCACACAGACCAGATTTCTAACCGAATATTTACATGTTGAAGTCTTTGAGAATCTTTACGCAGTCCCTATAAAGTGTGCGTTTTTCCTCAAAGATAAAATGCATATTGTATTCACTATTAGACGTAAATATGTTTGGATTTTTTTTTTACTGAACTTTATATATATATATATATATATATATATATATACATAAAATGTTATGATTGATTTAGTGGAGTGAATTTAAACTGCAAAGTTATGACAGTTGTTTATACATTCTCAGAAAGAAAGGTACAAAACCTTTCCAAAATTTAACACTATTTTAATGTATGTTTGATAAAAAGCTATAGTGGAATCCATAACTTTGGAATCATTGCTGTTTCTTGGGTGTTATGTTTATATTCCTCATAAACTATGAATATGGCAGTTTCTGGGATTCACAAGAGGCAATATGGCAGTAAATACAAAAAAATATTTTTAATGCGATACTTGAACACAGTTTGGAAATGCAGTGGTGAGTGTTAATGTGATCCATTAATGCTGATAAGACAAGAAAGCATATAAATAAAAAGCCAACACTGGCAAAATGTAGTTCAAATGAAACGCCCTGTTGCTTTACACCACACGAGTTCTGATTCTCGCTTTCGTGAGGAGCAGAAACCGTTCCAATGATTTCATCATCACTGTAACTATGTTATTCAAATATACTTCATACGCCCTTGAGTAACTCTCAACAATGGATGAGTCATGCCTTTGAGCAGCCATAAAACTGATTTCATTTTAGGATGTGGAAGTTATTTGAAACAGAGTGAAAAGATATAGCATCTCATAGTTTCCTGGAAAGTCCTTTTTGGTGGGTAGTACACAACTTCTGATGTGACAGTAGACATCAGTGTTACCAGATTTCACTGACAACACTGACTGCATTTTATAATTAGACAAGCAATATATTAAAGAGAATTTTGAATGTTCAATAAACTCTCATGCAGATAGAGCAGGAAAATAACATGCTGATGTCCACCAACTACAAAAATAACCTTGTTATAACACCTTTGCCGTATTTGACCACATCCTGCTGCACAAGTTTACTACTATATATGTGTAGGTGGAATTTGTGAAATGCTGATCAGAAAGAAAACATTCTGGTCTCATTTTAGCAGTGTAATATCGTTTGAAAGATTGCATTATTTAAACATTAATTACACAGTGTAATTGCTGTGTTATTAATAGTTATACATCTGTAATCTCCAGGCTGAGATCACATTCTACAAACCGTGCTTTCATCCAGACCCCTCGCTCTCCTTTCTCTCCAGAGGTTCAAGACAAGCTCTACCCGGTTCAAACAACAACAGCACTGTTTCCTGCACAGTGCTTGTACAGCGGGATGCTGCACCATGACTGGGTTCCTTTTTTTCAGGCCAGGCTTCACTGGAGGAGCCGGCAAGGCATGACACTGATGCAGTGCAAGGCAAACAGTGGAACTGGCCGCAAGACCACTATGACGGGCCCTCAGCTGTAGACTACTCAAGGGCTACATTGTTTGTCGGCTTGAAATTGGCACAATCAAGCGAAGGGTAATGTATTACGTAGCATTTAGGTATAGGCTTTTGGTGGTTTGAACCACAACTTGTAGCCTGATGCGTAAATTTGTACTAGCGCTTTGACAGGAAGCGAACACATGGAATCTCGCCAAAAAGGCAATGAGAGTGAACAGAAATTGGAGAGAACAAATTGATCCCCAGAGCAAATTCTCTATGTCATAGTGACATCATTTAAGGAAAGATTCTCAGAGAATATGTGCAGTTTAGCTCCATGATGCTCATATCTACAATGTAGATAATTGTGGTAGACCAAAACACGATTAATGACCATTTCATGCGCTTTCTTGATAGTCAAGAGAATTGTCCTTCCTGAGGTTTCCCACCATTTTCGATTAATATTAAAAATGAGTTACGACAGTTTGTTTATTGAACAAGTCATTGTGGTTTAAAACCATCTGCTTATTGTTGCACATCCATCGTAATAATGGATATGATGTTATTTTTATGTAGATATAATCTGCATGTGAATTATTGTGAGAAATGACCCACACAGTAGGCGAAACACAAGTTATATGTCTTAATTTGTAGACAGAAGGTAAAATAATGCCTGAAAAACTTACTGCTTCTGTCAAAATGCTGGCATGTGCATCTGATGGGCACTTTACTATCCCATGAGGCCATGGAAGAGGATTTGTGAAGACAGAAACTGTGTTTTCATTACCCTTCAAATTGTGAATTGAATATATGCCTAATGCAATAGCGTCAATTTCCCATATATATAGCAAAACATTTTGTGCTCATATGATGGAGGTGGTTTTTCAGGCAATTCTAAAAATAAATATTTTTCGAAAAAAAAAAAAATGACATTGCTTAATGGAAACACTGTCATTTCACATTTTGTCTTAGTCCTGTGTCAAATGTACTTTTTGGGTATTACAGGACTTTTGTTGAATAGCCCACATAGAGATCGCTACTTTTTTGTCTGTGTTTTCAGATCATCGTCAGCATTTTCGCAGTGAAGAGGGGTATAGTTTTTATTATTTAGATTTAAACATTACATTTTGTCTTATATCATCAACAATATTGCATGTTGATATAGTCACACTTATCATTTATTGACCCGTCTCACTTCAGCCAAAGGGAGAAAAAAGCTTGTCAACAAACATTTTTTTATAGTTTTCATTTGTTAAGTGGCTTTTAGTTTTTAGTCTGTTAGCTTTGAGGACAAATCTATATCATCGATGGCCAATCCCTGCTCTTTAGCACCAACCCAAAATGAACCCTTAACCACAAGTTATGTTGTGAAGCAGGTTGGAAGTATGCAGGATAGTGGCCTTCAAGGTGCAAGGTTGGCAACTGAGATTTGGTTCCCAACCTTGTTCCTGGAGCCCCCAAAACTGAATATTGAACATGTGAATTTGTCTTTCAAACCCATTTCAATCTCTACTAATCACCTGAATCAGACATGTTTGCTTAAGAAGACATGCAAAATGTTTAGTGTTGGGGGCTCCACAACCAAGATTGGGAATTATTCTGCTGGAGTTGGGCTGTCCAATCCTATACCCTACAGAGGTTATCTCAAATCTTAAAATGAACCAGCTACTCCAGTTCTTTGGGATTACTGTAAACTTCCAGGCAAATCTGTTGGAGAAAGTTGGATTTAAACTTGACATGTTGGCCCTCCAACTCTGAAATACTTTACTAATGAATTATAGAAGCAGAACTTACCCAATACAATCACAACCGTTTTCAGCAAGCTCATCATAGTGTCCCGGTTCCGCCGTTGACCCGAGCTGTGCCGGGACATCCTCATGGTTCGCTGACGTACGTACATAAATATGTGGGCGTATAGAACGACCATCACCACAAAGGTGACCAGGTTGAAGATCGCCCAGAAGCCCAAGTAGGAGTTGCTGTAGAGGGGAGCCATATTGGAGCAAGTATCTATAGCACAGATGCAGTTCCAGCCGACGCTTGGAATGGCTCCCATGATGATAGACATGGTCCAGATGATGACAATAACTACAACTACTCGTCGATTGCTCATGCGGGTATGGAGCTGCATGCGAAACACTGTTATGTGGCGCTCAATGGCTATAGCTAGCAAGTTGGCAACTGAGGCTGTAAGGCTTGTATCGATGAGACCTTGGCGAAGCAACCATGTGCTGACCGTTAGTCTTCTCGTATTGGGTCCCGTGTTAAACATCAAGTAGAAATAGGCAAGCCCCGCAAAGAAGTCCGCGGCAGCAAGGTTAGCCATTAGATAGTAGATTGGAAAGTGAAATCGGCGGTTGATGTAGATGGCCACCATCACAAGCAAGTTTGCTAGCATAATAAAAATACAAACTGTAATCCCAAGTCCCATTACTAGCTTGCTTACAGCATTCCATTCTGTGGCCAGATACTTCTGACTACGATTGTAAAAAAAGGCTATGGTTTCATTGTAGTAGCATTGTCCGTCGTCCATCCTGAAAGGTTGTGTTTCTGAAAAAGATAAAAGTTCAATATTACATCAAGTTTAATGAAAGTTACACAGGGCTTAAAGTTTTGTATAATTTATGAATTGTGATTAGATATTGATGATACACAAACTAGACTTGTCAACCACATGCATGGAGGATGCACATGCAATAGAAAATAATTGTTATTTTGAAATAAAATGTTAATGTATGTTCTGTGACCAAACACAAGATCATTGAAAAAAACATATGCTCTAAAGCATGTCCAGAACCCATTGAGATGTTTCACAGGCATAACATATTGACTTTACTTTATTTGCATGTTACCTCATAATTTTGACAGGGAAAGGCACACAAAAAGTGACAACTTTCATCAACAAGCGAACAGGCACAATAGTTATTGTAAGAATAGCTTTCTGACTCTCAAAACTAACTATTTAACACATAAGTGAATTGGCTGAATCTTCCTCCCCAAAAACAGGGGACAGGAAATAGGCCTTATTTGGATATTCCAAGATAATTGAACCCTTAACATGTGTATGAAAGTAATCAACAGGGTTTTCATTGTTGTTTCTTTCTCCTTTTTTTTTTTAAGAATCATTGAGATCAAATGTATCCACAGTATCATATGGTATCATATCATAACAATACATTTTGTTTGAAAGCCTGGCTACACTAAAATGAATCAATACTTATACAAATACAGTTGAATAATTTTTAGCCTTCTTTTAGCCATTACTAAAACTTCAATTCACATTTTTTTTTCCTGCTCACATTCTGCTATCTCAGGCTCAGTATGCTATCGATTGTTTAGAATTCAAATGCCAAGCGAGAGTGGATGACCTTTCCACAGTTATTGTGTACTTCTAAACCTATCATCACCACACATTGGTCCATAGTGCTGGGATACAGACAGACAGATCCTGTCATTGTGTGTCGATGTGTTTTATGATATAGCCCCAGGCCTCTGATCTCTCAGAACTAAAGGCAACGAACAAGAGCTTTCTGTGCACAAATGTCTGTGAACTTCCTCTCTCAGTGCTCAAAGCCAGTTTCAGCATTATTGTAGCACCCATCCTCAATGGATAAAGACGGTGGAAAGGAAATACCAGAAAGTCCTTGGCTGGGTGCACTTGATAACATTGTATCTCCACAGAGTCTCCTGCTAAAACCACACTGCAAGACCGTTACTCAAGGAAACATTCAGTGATAATAAAAACTTTTGTTTAGGAAGTATAGAGTTGCACTTTTTTATTAGATATTGCACTTTTAATTTAATTTGCCAATTGAATCTTCCAAATTAGCTTTTCTCTAAAACGCTTCACTTCATGAAATAATGCATTTTGTATTATTATTTATTTATTGCTTGTATTGGCCATCCATACAGTGCATTTATGTACAGGGGCGGATTTAGTGAATTTGGGGCCTCGAGCAAATATAGGAATGGGGCCCTATATTTGCACATATTTACTGTTATTTGCTGCTGCACAATGGTGCCACAAAGTTATGTCCAGTGTTTTTACATTTTTCATGTGCATATTATTATGGGATTCTTTAATTAACATTTATTCATTTAGCGGACACTTTTATTCTTTTATGTTGCTGACCACAAAATAGCAATTGGTTTATAATTGAGACGCAAGATAAGAAGTATAAAATTATTATTACTTATATATTTAATGACACAACCCTCTTTAGGGTTTTCGCTTTTTTTTCTTTTGATGCAGCTAAACTGTCAATAAATCTGTTTTCACTGATACTGTTGTCATAAAATGTGTTGAATAGTAACTGAATAGTAACTTATTATAACTATATCACCAGCTCTACCTTCCAAGGTGTTAATCCACACAAAAATTCTGATTTATAATCAAATTGTCGTCTGATGAAATCAAACTGACTACACATAAGATAATGACAACAGCGATGCTTGCATGTAAAAGGGACATGTTTGTACCTAAAGGGTCCATTTTGGTACCTTAAAGGTACATATTCGTACTTACAGTGTACATATTTGAACCTAATAGGTATAAAAATGTACCTTTTAAAAAGGCACTGCCCCAGTGGCTGCTTGTGTACCTTTATTTTTGAGAGTTTACTATTAAAATGCAATATAAATACTGTGCATGCAAACTTTCTGAAAATGAGGTTAAGGAATGAGCAGCAGCACCAGCCTCAATCCATTTCAGTATTGGTCCCCTGCCTGCCTGAGAACACAATGCAGGCATTGTTCTGCACCCATCCTGTCAAAAAAGCAATGAAACTGGATTGCTACAAAGAATAAATTGTTGGTGTTGGTGCATAGGCAATACTCCAGTGTGATTCAGAGCAGAATGATCCTAATTTATGCCCAAAATTACAGTAGGTAGGCATCTGCAAGCTGTTAACAGTCCAGGAAGAACTCAGGTAAAGTTGTGGTGGTTTCATGTTCAGAGACCTTTGAGGGTCATTCTGTATTGAAGATACAATTACAAAAATAATGAGCCATAGGCTACATTGAATGAAAATACTTAATTAATTACCAAAATGCACTTCCACAAACCACAAATCTTATTCTACTGAATATCACCCTGTTAGATACTCTTTTGAGAGAAAGATCAGTTTGAACATTACAACCTTGCTTGGTCCCTGAGGCTAAAACCTGTTTGAAAACAAGTGTCATAGAACCTGTCTTGGCATGTCCTCCTGCCATGGACTTGGACCTGGTTGCAGATGTGCTAATGGTATCATTTACCTGTGTCTAGCACCCTTAGGTCCATACTCGCCTCTAAATATTTGAGCACACTCTGAGACAGCTGACACTCTGAAAGCATTCAAAATTGATTTAAAATGTGTTTAGGTATCACAATGATTGCACACTACCTCAGGAAGAGGCTACAAAATTACAGATAAGACTGTATACAAAAAAAAAAAAAAAAAAAAACGGTATTGGACTTGCTTTGTTGAGTTAGTTCTTTGGAAGCCTCCTCAGTTCCAAAACAAAAGTTGACTACAGAAAACTCAACTAAGGTAAGGGGTTGATGTCTTTAAACCACAGATGTGTCAATTTGTAATAATAAAGAACAAAAGTTTTTTTTATTATTTTTGAGAAACTATGATGGTGCCCCCCTGAGAGCTGGTGCCCTACGCAGACTGCGTACTCGAGGTGAAGGGAGTGGTGGTTTTTTATTATTGGCTAGAGATGTTAATTCATCACTTGATGTTAGGTGGCCTTGAATCTTCCTCTAAATTACAACAAGAAATGGCTAATGCAAAAACATAACCTGTTTTCTAAACGAAACTTGCTAAATGGACATTTTGTTTGTAGAACACTAACAACATTGTTCAGAATTAAGCAAAGAATGGAAAATGTACCACTATACGGTCTAGCAGCAGAGACAACTGCAGCTGAGTTGTAGAGTAGTTCTTTAGCAAAAAGCCCCTAATGTACTTCAGGGTAAATTGATGGACAAACTGGCGTGGCAGCCTTTCAAACAAGTCCATAAAAAGGACATTTGAAGTCTGTTTTGGGAGTTTGAAGGTTTCCAGAAAAAGTTCACTCGGGCTGGTAAACACCTTCAGACTACCACTGGTCATTATGTAATAGGTAGGTGTGGCTCTGGGGCTCCACCTACTTTCTCTGCTTCATTTCTTCTGTTGAATCTGTTGAGGTCGGACCTGAACATGAACACCCTGGAGTGTTAATTTAGTGGAGATGTAATTATTAAGATGAAAGCATGAAGCACATATATACATATTTCTCTATAAAATTTTCCCAGAAGCATTTACAGTATCAGGATGTTAGGTTAAAGTATACTGCTTTTTGCATAAAACTTACAATCACAGAGATACTTAAAGTATCTTTAAGTGCCCCTATTATGGGTAACAAGAGCTGCTGCTGCTGCTTTGTGTACAGCCATTACCGGGGAAACTGATATTTTTAATGCTCCTTAAGCAGCACCTAATGACAACAGTTGTGTGGGCAATATGCTTCTGATTGCTTATGATCAATTTCAGATGTAAAACTTTGCAGGATGTTTGCAGAGGCATTTTAAAGCAAGTTCTTTTTCTTGGAGCTTCTCCAAGTTGTCCAACCTTGCTCCTGGACAAAAAAAGTTTCACAAAGTTTAGCCTTAACTCTAATAAAACTCTTCTGAAACAGGTAATCAAGGTCTTCGGACTCCCTAGAAGCTCCCAGGAAAGTGTGTTGGAGCAGGATGTATTCTCCAAGAAGGTGGCCATTCAGAAGCAGGACTGGACACCCCTGGACTACAGCAATACCAAAGTTAAATCTGTTGGCAGCTCTTGGTGGCAGCACTCCACTACACAATTGAGGGCATGGAGTTGGTTAGTCTGGTGGCATGCTGTGCCACAAAACAAAGCCCAGCAGGGCTCCAGTCCAAAGAAGTCAGCAGCCCCTATTGAAGTTAAAAAAACATAAATAGAGCATGGCTGGCATGCCACAAAACTGTACTCTCTTGGTCTATAGAGACAATTCCACATACGTAAGGAAGAGCTATGCTTCACACCTGTTTCTTCTTAACTCTTCATTGTTATATCCTCATTTGCTTTTCACATCCTTTTGTGGAAACCAATCATGCTGGCACAATCAGAGCCACCATTTTCAGGTATTCATCATATGTTTTGCATTATGGTGAAAGGAAAGAACTCCATTTATTTCATTTCTGGTGCTACAGTACTTTTACCATTCAGATCGGAGTACATTCAGCTAAAAAACAAAAAACGTCTGAATTGACCGAAACAGAGTTATCATTCACACTTTTTTGTCTTTGTCAAGCAATGAACTGTGTGAGATACCATACAACTCAAGCATAAAATCCTGCAGTTCTCAAGAAAGTTAAGATGAAATCTACATTTGGCTCTTCATGGTTCAATCATTGTAAAATCTGCACACAGGAATTGTTTTATGCCATTCATGTGATTGAAACCCTACCTAGAATATGTTTAGCAGTGCATGGTGGCACTATCTTCCTGAATATGTCATGATAGAGAGAGTGTTTGCACCCAGACTGGTTGCACCTGGTGCTTTCATATTCCTTGGAAGCTATACACTCTTGCAAAACAATCATAAGACCTAATGATTTGGACAAGATGGCTGCTCAAATCATTATGAAACTCAGTGTTTAACAGCTGGCAAACTCAGCAAGATGAAGCAAACAGGATAAAAAATGATTTAACATGTTTTTTCCATTACTGAGGGGTCTAGGCTTCTTGCTCATTTCTCCAGATTATTTTACTGTACAGTCTTTAGATACAAGTGGTTTCCAAATGGCAGCCCCCTGACATAAATTTGCTCAGTTTTTGCTCGAGTGGGTCACAGGGGTTCAATTTTAAGGTTATACATTTGCGGTATTCAGAACTAAGTGCTAAGTATCGATCTATCTCCATTAAAACAATAATTCATCCAGAAATATTCACATATCCACCAACATTCGAAACCCAAATTACTTTATATCTTACTTACAACAGACAAGAAGAAAATATATATGCACATTTAATTGAATGGCAAGAAATAAATCTTCATGAAATTGTGATGGATGTTTATATTTTTAGTAAACCGTGGAATGGGTATAGGGTCTTTCAAGTCAAAAACCAGCACAAAGGTGTCCTAAAATTAGTCCAAATGGCTTATATATAATTATATTTGTATATAAATTGTATAAAAGATCAAGTGTGTATTAGTGGAAAGTGGGAATGGTTGCAGCAAAGGAAAATTGTATTTCTTCATTCAGGAATATGTTATTTTATATATATATATATATTTATTTATATTGCACATGCACATAAGTCCCTCATTCTTCCTGGAAGAAATTAGTCAGGTCATCATTCCTAAATAAATAAATCAATCAATAAATAATTTAAAATAATGCATTTTTTGTCACTTTCTAAGCTGTTTCCATAAATTTACATCACTTTAATCATATTTTTTTTACTTCTAATAGGCGTAACTAGCATTTGTCAAAGATATTGTGTCAAGTTAACACGTTTTATCACAGCTGTCACAATTTGTTGCACCATCCCAGCGTGCTGTCTATTACCACAACATTGATGTTCTACAAAATGGTAATTTTATGGTTTAATATAGAACCACTTTTAATAATGAGGTATCTCTTTTTAAAGTAACTGAAATAACTTGGACCCATTTTGCTTTTCTCTCACTCTCACACATACATAAATATATCACTTGCATGCACACACACACTCTCTCTGTTACATAAAAGTGTAAATTACTGTAATTTGAATTAAAAAAAAATATTAGATAGTCAAAGTTGTAAATGCAGTCCTGGTACAGACTGGTTTGGTTGAGTTTTCTTCTATCGTTAAAAAGTTTATTGCTGACACATACTGCAATAACTTAGTGATTCACCTCAGCAGCTGCATTTTGTTATTATAATCTAGTTACTTTTAGCTCATGGTGTGGTTCTTTTATCTGATTCACCCATATGTTTCAAAATTGTTTACTCAGTTTTTAGTCTTAAGGATATTACAAATAGGCGAACACTTATACTAACTAAACTATCTTATACTACACCCATAAACAACACGAAATGAGAGATTTCCTGTGTTATTCATCGCTCTACCAAACACCCAACTTCAGACCTGACTTGAAATTGATGTTATTAGGCTGACTTCAGTGTTTCGTTTGTGACTCATAACATTTAGGCATATATTCTTGTCTATGAAGAGGCTTTGAGAGGGTTAACCAAATTGATTTTATATTAACAGGCACTAGAGGCTGGATGCACATCACTATGAAAACGAATGTGATCTCTTATGACGAACCTGTTTTGTTATTTTAAAATGATGGCAGATGATAGAATAGAGTGTTCACTGACATCAATGTAAGAACACTTGAGGAAGAAGCCAAATGGTGATTTCATGCACTCTTCTGAACTATTAAACCCACGTTGCCTCTTTTCCATGAAGCCTGTTGTGCTCACAGTTGTGTCACAGTTGTGTTTGGGTGTGTTCTGAAATGCATATGGGCAGCACACTGCACAAGTTTGAACTTTTTAAAACATATACGTTGGAACTTAAAATCTATATGCCAAGTCAGACATAAGGCACGCATTTTGAAGTAAACAAATAGCATGCAGCATTTTCATTTTGATGTTTATCTTGTTGATGTTGATGAGAATCTTATCACATCTGTAAAAAGAGTTTATATAAATATCTATTGGTTTGTACATAGTGTGTGTGTGTGCTTGATACCCACAGCAGGCTTTTTTTGTTTTAAATACAATTATTTACGTAAAAAATAAACATGCCCTTTTCCCTCATAATTCTCTACCACAATTTGGATTTTTTTATTATTACTATAATAACTACCTAATCACAACAGCATGTTATTTGTTTATTTATTGTTTGTTTTTTGTGTTTATTAGAAAATGGTTCAAATTACTGTAGCATAATAAAGATTTAAAATGGAGAAAAAAAAATTGCATTTATTTTTTTATTCTTGGAAATGGTTTAAAATAATATATTGCAGCAAAGAGAACATTGTAATTGTTATTGCTATTATTATTATTATTATTATTTATTAATATTTTTTTTTTATGTTAAACATCAGAGTACATGGTAATAAAAACAAAAAAATCGTATGGGCTTTTTATTCTTCTCATTTTGGGTTGTATGCAGGCAGTACACAAAAATATTTCCATGTGATACACCCTACTACAAGCAAGCAAGTTATCACAAAGAGCCTACCACAATTCACACTGTGAGTTTGTCTTTGAAAACAAGCAGACTAGGCGCCGTAAACTCCAGTGAGGACATAAAACAATCTCAAGATAACAACTTGACACCCACACCACAACAAATCATTATCCTACAAAGATAATACGCAGTTTAGAAATCAATAAACCTCATACTGCAGCTGAACTAAACTGTTTTGACGTCTACATCTCCTGATGTATTCAAAGCAACAAACCACACACCTCAAAAGATCACATACATCAAAATAGTGTGTCTTATTTATACTGCTGACTGGGTGGCCATTAAAATAGCACACAATAGAGCATCACCATGCACTGGATTGAGTCACGGGACCTCCCATCCATACCCACTCCACCTATTTATTTAGAGAGTGCCACTGCAGCAAATTGAAGGCCACTGAACACATTTTGGAGTTTGATATCTCCCTTCAGCAGCTCTGACACATGCAGGAAGGGCAGGAACCAGCTCTGCTACACCAGTCCTGACCTGTGAGGTGATGGGAGCCAGGGGTGTTTTCTGTAAAGAGGAGGCTTTCCTGTCTCTGTCTCGGGTGCAGCCGACCAGCCAGTGGATATAATGAAACCTTGGCACTAAATTTGTTAAGTCTACCTATTGAAAAAAAAAAAAAATGACTGCATCTTTACTTTTGTGATACATGTATTGTACTCTGTACATGTTAGGTGAGAACCGTCTTGAATGTTTTTGCCAAACCAATGATATCCTTGAAAAGTTTTCAAATACAATTCATTGCATAACAGAAAGATTTGGTTTTATTTTGGTCAGTTATTTTGGTTTTCACACATTTAATGAGTTTTCTGTCACTTTCCATAATAATAATAATACTAATAATTCTTTATTTTTCTATATGTTTAACATAAATATTATTCATATAAAATAAATATATCATATAAAAACATGTAATTTCATATACATCTAAATGTTAAACAATTAATATATATTAAAAGTATTGTATAAAACAAACAAATGCAACATAATAAAAACACTAGTATGAACATTTTATTTGCTATATTTAAAATTATTATAAAATTATATACAATAAAATAAAATAAATAAAACAATACAATATTCTAAATATAAGGATCAACTTTTAATAAAATTGAAGTTCATATAAATATAAATATTATACGAATCAATTATATTAAAAAAATTGTAGGTTTGACGTCTAGTACAAACAAATAAAAATATAAAAATATAAATTACATGCACAATAATCACACCTAATAATTAAAAGAAGACAAAATCTGTATAAAAATACATTTTGATATAAAGTATCTCTTCTGTTTAACTTAACTAAATTACAAGGAATTTACTTGATTTCTGTAATATTGGGTAATAAATCAGATACAGTCATCAGGTAGCTTTGGTTCCATTTAGAATCTTACTACAGCTACATAACAGCGTGAACACATCATGACTCAGTCTAATAAAATGAAAATAAATTTGCCCTTGAGATGATTTTCAGGTTCATCCTCCACTGTGACCAAACACTACTCTTTACACACCGCTTGCAGCAAAATCAGCCACATCTCAGAATTTAAACTGCATCCGAACACTTAAGCAAGACGACTGCTGTGCATTGACCTGAGTCTGTTCAGGTTTGGAATACATTATTCCAAGGCGTGTTTTTTTGGGAGTTGGCCAGAAGGGCCAGGAATGTTTGACTGCTATCAATCTGGATTTACAACACACCAGAACGGGTTGTTACAGCAGTACCTTAACACAGCATGCTATGAAACAATTCCCCTTTTGTTAGGTACAAGTTATCATCTTCTTGTGAGAGTTTTGTCTATGTGGAAGCGTGGGGGAGGTATTCGTGTAAATTGGAGCAAACACTGAAGTTTAACACCTTTCTGGAACAGGGTGGCACCTATGCAAGGAAAGAAAAACCTTGAAAGAGTCTGCTTTATATCCTCTAATTTATGCATCACTAACCTCATTAATTAGAGGCTAGAAATGAATTATGATGCTTTTTTTTTTCCCAGTTCCTTCTGCCGGACACTGCCACGCGTTACTGTTTCTGAGATCAGAAAATTGTGATCTGCTGAGTTTAGCTACATATTTATGAGGGTTACCCCATAATAAAAGTTTAACTATACAGAGAACCATCTTATTTAAAAAAGATCTTATTTACTGTTTATATATATATATATATATAACGTTGACATTAGATACTTACTTGCAGTAGTGGCTGTGAAATCCAACAAAGTTATTCCAAACTCACTCGTAACTCCTCAAAAAAGTAAGTAAAAAGCTCCAAAAACCCAGGCTTGTCTGGTTAGGACAGATGGCTCGGTTGTAGTTTAGCGCTGTTTAGTCCACGGCCGTTTGGAAAATTCATTTTATTTCCTCGCAGTTGCGCGCATGTGAGCTGGAATAATTCACCTCTGTCCCGTTACTCAGAGAACAACTGCAGCACTGAGACTCCGGCAATACTCTCACAGAGAGAGAAAGACGGAGAAATGTGTGTGTGAGTGACGTCACGCACGCAGACGCGCAAATGCAAACACTCTACAGTGTGCTGGGTACTATAACTGAAAACACATTGTCAGCTCTCTGAGAAGTTAATAAGCAGCGATTGAACCATGTGATTTCTCAGAAAAGACATTCATATATTATACTAATATTAGGTAGCCTAGTTATTAATATGCTATTACAACTATAAAATAGAACCATGCAACGTTTTGTTAATTTAGGATTTTAAATAAGAATTATTAGAAAAAAATTAAAAATATATTATTCATATTTTTTAATATTAATATTTTATCGATATGTTATGCTGTGTACACTTTAGAGGGCACCAGGACTTTAAAAATTACTTAATAAAATTCAACAAATTGACATAAAAAGGCAAAAACTGTGGGATTTTATGTTTTAATCAAAATGTTTTTTTAAAGCAAACTTTATATAAAGATGATTCTAAAAATGCACAAATAAATAAATAAATAGAACAGAATGATTTGATATACCATTTCATAAAATGGCCATAAACAGGCTTTTTTCATCTGTATACTGATTTTACACATTGATATATATATATATATATATATATATATATATATATATATAATTTGCACGTTGATGCATTTAAAAAAAAAGAGAAAAGAAAAAAAGAAGATTAGCAAGATCATAATAATATCTAATATTTCACATTAATATTGAAAGAGCTAATTTCTTTCCATTGGTCTCCTTTCAATTCTGGTGTCTGGACACATATGACGTTGATGTCCTGTTTTATAACAGGAAGTCACATTTTGATTTTAAACTCCGTAACACACACACTATAAGTACACAATCTGACATGCGCTTAAAATTGAACTGGAAATTAGGTGCTGGGCGTCTGGTCAAAGGAGAACTGGCCCCAACTAAGTCTGGTTTCTCCAAAGGATATTTTCTTCTCCATTCTGTCATGGATTTTGGTTCCTTGCCGCTGTCACCTCTGGCTTGCTTAGTTGGGGGCACCTAATTTCTAGTGATTAACGTCATTTTGATTACAGAGACGGTCTCTGCATTTAATAAATAAATAGTTTAATCTCGTCATTATACATTACCATCACTCTATTCTCCTACTTGATAATGTTCAGTGCTTTGCTCCAATCTGTATTGTTAAAAGCGCAATATAAATAAAAGTCATAAAAGTGATTAAGATTTTCATGAGATGTTGATATATGACAAACAGTTTGGAAATTTGATTTAAATGATCATTAAAAAGTATTATCATATTTCCATAAATGTCCAGAATTTGATCACTAATTTAATCAGCAATTTTTAAAGACTAAGAGGAAACTTCCAAAAATTTGATATCTCTGCAGATCCCTGAATGTGCTTTATTCACATATTTAATTATGGCACTGTATGTCATTATTTTCATCTGTTTAGATGATTCTGTCTTGTATTTAACGTTTGTCTTTACCTATTGTCCACCTTTCACTTTGTCTTTGTTTAACAGGCACTGCATAACCTTAAACCATAAGCAGACCTGTAAATGTACTTGCACTTTCCAAACAAAAATACTTTCGTATAATGAGAACACTTAGCATGATATGACATCACTCTCTCTCTCTCTCTCTCTCGCTCTCACACATGTAGACCTGTTTGTCTGGCCTTGTAGAGAATATGAACTTTCTTGCTTGGAAACTCAGGGAAACTTACCAAAAGCTGCTGCCATTCTCACAACTTGTCCCTGCTCCTATTCGAGCCAAGTGGCCTGAGTCTTATTAGTCATTGTCTGGTAATCAAAGCCATCTCCAATTGTTCTAAATCACATTTAAATCTCCTAAGTAATCTTCAAGTTGATCAAGCCATCTCTGAGTCTTCATAGTTATTTTAGTCTTATCACATCATAATCATAGTTATTACAGCTAATAATGTAATGTCCAATCTCATAAGTCATCTTCAAGCAAATTTAAAGTAATCTCAAATCTCCTCAGTAATCTTCAAGCCAATCTAAATTCATCTCAAAGTCTCCTAGGTCATCTTCAAGTTGATCCAGTCCTCTCTTGGTCTTCATAGTCATTGTTCAGCAAAACAAGTTAAAGTCTACTAAGTCATCTTCAAACAAATCCAAAGTCATATCAAAGTCTCCTAAATCATCTTCAAGTCTTCTCTGAGTCTTCATAGTCATTGTTTAACCAATAAAGTAATCTCAAAGTCTCCTAATTCACCTTCAAGCTTATCCAAAGTCATCTTTAATTTGATCCAGCCATCTATGGGTCTTCACAGTCACTTTCACGTCATTAAGTAACTTCTAAGTCTCAAAAGTAATTTCCAAGTTGATCCAAAGTCATCTCTGCGCCTTTATATAATTTTTTTGGTCACCAAATAATTTTAAGAGCCCGAGCTCATCTTCAAGCCAATCCAAAGCAATCCCTGAGTCTTCATGGTCATTGTTCTGTCAATCTCTAAAATCTATTAAGTCATCTCTAAGTTTCTAAGTTATCTTCAAGCCAATCCAAAGTCACCTCCAAGACTTCATAGTGCTTGTCTGGCCACCAAAGTCATCTTCTAGTTCCAACAAAAGTAATTTCCACCTTTTGGATGTTTGCTGTAACAGATGCTTGTTGAAAAATATTATTTAAAACTAAATAATGTTGCATAATATTACTTTTTTTTTTTAGCTGAAGCCAAGCTTTGGATTCAAACCTCGACAAATCCAAGCATCATTTCTGCACTCTACAAAGGCCCACTCACTTGTTTTGATAGTGTTTCTGCCTCTTTCAATAAAACACACCATGTGTTGTTCCACTTCTTTGACTAGTGACACTGTATTCATTATTATTAGTTTATTTTTATTTATTTGTGAGTGTGTGTGTGTGCAGGTTTATGAGGACACAATGTGTATAATGACATGGGCATGACATAGGTATTACAATATAAAGGTGATTTATGAGGACATTTTCAGTGTCTCTGTAATTCAAAAGGCTTAAAAAAACATACTAAAAAGTGTTTTATGAAATTCAAAAAATGCACACAGTTTCCTGTAAGGGGTAAGTTTAGGTGTAGGGTCAGTGTAGGGCAACAGCACATACAGTTCGTACAGTAGAAACACCATTACATCTATGGGGAGTCCCCGTAAATCACAAAAACCAACGTGTGTGTGTGTGTGCGTGTGTGCTTTATAAGCAGCATTAATGCGAGAAACCTAAATGAGTCATGGATGAAAGCACCTTTCACACAAATAGTGAAAAGATAAAAGTATGGGTGAAAATGATCTATTACATCCAGCATGATTCTAAAGTCATTCTATAAAAGTAGAAAATATTTGTTCATGTATGTTCATGTGAACTGTGGGCCAACATTATTCCATGACAGTCCTTCGCATGAACATGGATACATTTTACAGCACAGTCAGTTGTTCAGTTTGCACAACAGCATACCATGAGGCAACATCTGACTTACAGCTGGGTTTAACAAGCTTTCCTTCTTTTTATAAACTGTCAAGTTTCAAGCCAATGGCACAAATGTTTCTTCCTGCAGTAAACATTGTTAGATTGTCTGTTTAGTGCATTCATAACATGAAAATGTCAAATGTCACTGCCCAGTGTAATAAGCTTTTTATTAGAAAAAGAAAGAAAGAAAGACAGAAGGAAAGATTGTCATATCAGCATGGCAGCACCAGCATGATTCTGAAATAACAGCCACATTTTCCTCATTCTTCCAGTCATGTCATAACTCAACTAACTTCTTACTCCATATTTTCAGAGGGAGTAGGGACATTTCTAAACATGTATTTTGAGGCCAGGGAGTTGACAAGAGACCTGGCGTCTCTTGTTTCTGCCAGAAGAGGCCAGCCGGATGGTTAGAACAAGAGATCAGTGCATGAGGGTGAGAGAGCGAGAGGAAACAGGAGGTCATATGGTGGAGGGGTTGGTGACCTTCTGGACTGCTGTCAGAGACAGATTAAATAAACTACAGATAGAGGTGATGAGCTATGGTGTCTTAGCAGTTTTTCTAGAAAAATGCCTGAGGACCTTTGTTGAAGGCATCTTTAACTGGAAACCGTTTTACTGGAATCTATAGTAAACAGACTTACTTAGAACTGGGTCAAACAAGAATAATGAGTCGACTCCCACATGTATGCTGTAATGACTTTGACAAGTTGAAAGAAATGACGCAAACATCTTGTAAGCAAATCACAACAGCACATAGTCAAGGCATCCATAAAACTCTCAAACAATGGCTTTAAAATAGGCTAAAAGGACCTTAAAATTCGATCAGTTACAGCTGTGCACGTTAACATTTTTGTTTTTGGGGAGTAACAATCTAACTAATAACGCTTTTCCACTGCATAGTACGGTACAGTACGGTTCAGTACAGCTCACTTTTGGGGGTTTTTCCACTGGGAACAGTACCTGGTACCTGGTCCTTTTTTTAGTACCACCTCAGCCGTAGTTCCAAGCGAGCCATACCATTACCAAAACGTGGTGTATAAACTCTGCTGGTCACTGATTAGCCGGAGAAAATCATCATTACTGCGTCACTGAACTTGCCACATGAGACACAACAGACGCACTAGATTTAAATCAGCACAGTCAGCGAAGGATCGGACGCAACTGTTTTGTTTGAAGAAACGCACCTTTTTGTATCAACCAAAAATGGCTGTTTCGTGG
>JAUMHI010000002.1:125742-135857 GCA_032359435.1 Enteromius unitaeniatus | reverse complement strand
GATCTGTCCACGGAGCTCATCTAGGTGTTCTGATGAAGATCATCTCTTCGTGTTGGTACACTGTCTGGTCTGGATACGGAGTGAATAATCCCGCCCACTCTAAAGCAGTACTAAACTGCAGTGGAAGCGCAAACCGAGCCGAGCTGAGCCGTGCCGTGCCGTAACGAGCCGAGTCGTACCATGCAGTGGAAAAGCGCCATAAAAGTACTTATGGTACTAAAGGTCCGAAATGTTGGCGAAATGTTGTGGGTGCATTGTCAGTTGTGTAGCAATAAGCATATCTCACAAAGAAGTCACGCTTACTTTCCGTGTAGTATAAGGTAACATCATGTGTTAAATCCACTCACTGACAGTTGGTGGCGCTTGTGGAAAAGTTAATTACAGTTATTTCCTGTAAACTCTGTGGAAAAAGCAGTAGGCTATTGTGATTTAAAACACTTGCTCTAGGTTTTACAGTTTTCATTTTTGGGTGAGCTAACTCTTTGTGGTCCAAGCAAGTCAATGAAGCTGTATGGTACCTAATCACTCACTAGCGCCACTTTACTTCCGATATGTGCTGTATAATGGACTTCAACTCAACAGTCTACATGACATAGTACAAGGGTTTAGGGACAGGGCCTGATTGCTTAGCAGAACTTAGTTGGTCAGTCGTCATGATCTTAAGGGAGTCACATACCAAATAAGAGGTGTGTCTATAAAATTAACAGCATCTGTTTTTTTAGCATCTGTTCATGGTACCCAGTTACAATTGTGGAGATTGCTCAAAATGCTGCCACACCATGGAGCATCAGATTCAGTTAAATTAGGAAAATGTCACAGTCACACAGATCTGCGAAAATATTTAGTGGCGGGTGATTCATCACCGTTTTCACAAAGTTTCAATACAACTTCAAATGACTCATATTCCTCTGCAGAGTTTAGCTCCAACCAGCTCCAAATCACACCTGCTTGGATGTTTATAGTAGTCTTGAGCTTGATTAACTTGATCTGGTGTGTTTGATTAGAATTGGTTAGCTAAACTGAGTTTCAGAACAATGCTCTACATGATCCCAGTCGAGGAATAAGTGTCACACACAGAAGTGTGTGAACATCAGAATAGCAGCTCTTGGACTGTATGCGGCGGAGCAGAATCCAAACCACAAGATACGCTGACGACCAGCTAATATGGTCTTCTCAACCAGAAAGTGCTTGGCCATGTACAATTCCTGAGAACTGAAAAAATGATTGAAGTGTCATTTTTTAACTGATATGGAATGTGGCCCATCACTGAAAGCTGTCTAGCATAAAGACCATTTCACCTAGTTGAACATTCCTTGCAGGATGTGAGATGTTTTACATGCGGGCTGCAAGGAACTCTTGAGTGACTCAGGGAGCCTCTTTCTTTACAGATGTTTGTTATTGAGTCAGTGAGGTCAGTAATCACATTTTCACTGCATGTTAGCGATACCTCACCGTGGGTGTGTCCTGAGGGTCATGGCAGGATTGGCGAATCCCTTTGAAGCCCATTGCAACTCCCAATCCCACCATCTTGTCAGTTTACTCACAGATTCAAAGGAATTTCTGAGTTAATGCCTTCCATATATGCTCACATAAACCAGGGTGCTTCAATATTACCGTTCTAGCTCTTTCTTCTCTCCATAGGGGAAAAAAATAGAAAAAAGACGCTTGGTTGAAAAAACATAAAACAGGATCTTCAAAGACATGTGAGTTCTGGTCTGTATTACCCCAACTACATGGTTTTGATCAACCAATCAATTCACAAGCTGAGCAAACAGGTGCTATGCAGGCATCTAATAAAAGTCTTTTCCCTGTGTTGGTTTTGGGTAAAGCTACTGGTTGCTTTTGAGCAAAAATGACTGTTAATACAGTTTTTGCTGTTATTTTGTTATTATATATTAATTACTTTTCAGAGCTGTCAGACTTTTGGATTTCGCCCACTATCAGACTATGAAGTGGTTCAAAACACCCTCAAAGTTACCTAAACATCTAATAACCACACAGCAATGCCCTTGCAACCATCCACAACATCTTAGTAGTGTAGCACTGAGGTTTGCATAGGTCAACAACATTAGTTTTTTCTCCATAAAATGTAAAAATCCAGTTTTCTCCAGTGTGTGTGACACCAAATTTAATCTGACAGAAAAAGCAACAAGCAATGTAAACTACCAATTGCTTCATTCCTGAGTTTGTTACTTTGCCCTCTACCTAAGCAAATGGAAAAAGATGGAAAAGCCATTATTTGAAACAAAAAAGCCCTGTTATTTAGAGGAAAACTTGGTGTAGTTTGACATAAGGAACCAATTAACCCTCCTCCCCCAACCCGCTACCCTACTCTACCTCTGTCTCGGCCATCCTGGAGAGAGAGCAGAAGAACTTGTTGGCAGTAGACAGACCACCATCTGCGCTTTTGTATTACGGCCTGATAATAGACATCTGATAAATGACATCTTTTTTTTTTAACATTTAACATTTTTATCTATTTTTAAATAATAATATTTTTTTATGAATCATGTATTATTAGTTTATTATTAATATTTTTTTTACATTTCATTTTATTTAACATTTATATTATTATAGAGCCAACAATGTATATCGGTAAATCCCACAATGCACATAAGGGTCATGTTTAAGTGCAAATTGACTGAACTTTTAATTATAACATACATTAAAATACAATTTAAGTTTTTACTATGATGATATTTTCTTTTTTTTCTTTTCATTTCTTTTTGTATTACTTGCATGCCTAAGTGCTGCAACCAAACCGATTTAATGGCAGATTATACTATAAATATATTATTTCTAAATATTTATTTAGAATGTATTCCTATGTTGTGTGTTTACATTTTTATTGTCATTTAATTATTGTAATTTTATTGTAATTTAATCTAATTTAATAATTTTATTTATTTATTTATTTTTTTACTTTGTGCTTAAAAATAATAGAAACAATTATATATATATATATATATATTACTATTATTATAATCGTTAAATCATATTTTTAATACATATTAATGTATATTCCCTCAAGAACAATTCATCATGATTTATCACTTTTTATTTATTTATTTCACACACACATATGTATATATATATATATATATATATATAACTATAAAATAAATAAATAAAACATCACTTTACAGTTATACTTGATATTTACTGTAAAAGTCAGCAGATAGCAACTTTTTAGCTGTGTATTATTACATGGCTGTGTCCTGCTACTTACCCTCTTTTTTACTGCATGAGGGTGGTTTCTGGATCCTATTTGTCACACGACAAGCAGGATTTCCAGATTCTGGATTTCCCATGAGAGTTCTTTCACGACACATTCCCAATCCAAGCATGCATACCTTTGTATTGATTCATGCAATCCAGGTAAGATCAAAGGAACATGATTCAGTCTCTTGGTTTTATTCAAGCCAGTTTTGATACGCCTCATCTCCAAGTTACAAATAAGAATATTAGCTCCATTAAGATGGTTCTTTGGTTCAAAACAAATATTTTTTTGTTCTCTTTAACAGCCTCTATAACACTTCATCTTTGTTATATTGTATTATTAATGCCAAGCTGAAGAAGAATGTTAAAAGCCTTTGCATGGGAACTGGTGTGTTTTACTTAAAATCACAAGCTCTTAACCCTTGGACATGTGTTATACAGATGGTTCAACACAAAGCACACTCCTTAAAAAAAGGTTTATAAGAAAAAAAGAGTGAGAAGAAATAGAGCCCCGTAAGGGAGCTAAATGCCCTTTTTGTGGCAATCAATCCTAACAAGTTAAATTTCCTGACAGGAGGCTAGCCAAAACACTAGCTGCATCATATTTTGCTCTGGTCTCTGGTTAAGTCTGTCACTTTCAAGCTGTTACAGCTCGTAGCGTTTCATTGCTGTGTGTAGCCCCACCCTGGTGTAAATCTATGTGGTTATTCTTGTGTGCGTTAATGCTAAAATGCTTGCAAACTAACATCTTGTCTTGCAAAGCCAGACCTCTGACTGTCAGCCTAAAGTCTGGTTCATATTGTGAACTCTCCAGTGATAGAGTATTGTATTTGTTTCAATAAAATAATAAAATAAAAAAAATAAATAAATAAATAAAATACAATCTTTAAAAAACTTGAATATTTCTAGACACTCTAAAAGTTAAATATCCAGAATATGCTGCTAAAAAACAATATGGCTATTTATTATGTGGTTGTATGTATCACAGCTCTTTAGAAATTAGTCACTTAGCATCCTCTTTTGGATGGCTTAATAAAGTGACATTCACCTGCAGAACACAAGGTTCTATAGAGGGCGCATATGTCTGAATTAATAAATTAAAGCAAAGAGGTGCAGAGTCAGTAGTGGTTTTGTGGGCAAACATCAATGTCTTGAATTTTATGTGAGCAGCAATTGTTAGTCAGTGCAAACTGATAAACAGAGGTGTGGCGTACATTATTTTCGGCTCATTAAAAATTTATTTTGCTGCTGCATTTTGGTTTAATTGCAAAGGTTAACTGACTGGAGGACCAGCCAAGAGAGCATTGCAATAGTCCAGACTGACCAGAACAAAGTTGTGAAGCATGCTCTGAAAGAAAGGGCCTGTTCTTTTTGATGCTGATTAAAGCAAGTCTGCAGGACTGGGCAGTTTTAGCAATGTGGTCTGAGAAAGTCAGCTGATCATTGGTCAAAAATGCAAGGTTTCTGGCTATTTTAATTTAAGGTTGATATGCCTGGATGGTGAAATTAAATGATGGGTTTTCTGGAACCGTTAAATCATCAGAGATAGAGGGGTAGAGTGTCATCAGCATAGCAGTGATATAAAAAGCCATACTTCTGAATGACAAAGCCTACTAATGCCATGTAGACAGAGAAGAGAAGTGGTCCAAGAACTGAGCCTTGAGGCACCCCCCAGTAGTTAGATGTTTTGACTTGGACACCTCACCTCTCCAAGATATCTTGAAGGACCTATTTGAGAGGTAAGAATCAAAGAACTGAAGTGCAGTTCCTTTTGCAAATAGTGTTGACAGGAGGATCTGATGGTTAACTGTGTCACTGACGCTAGCAAGCATCCAATATGTGCATATTTTTATTATGTTGGTTTAAACTTGTATTGCGGCAGTTTCAAATGTCTGGTGAGTGTCACTAAAATGTTAATGTTCTATCATGTTGAAAAATAAGAAAACTAAACCCAACACTAAACCTACCCGATAAAACAATGAATTTGCTTATGCAACTGTACTATTTTAACATACATTTTACGTAGTTTCATGGAACTTGCATTGGATCGCTTCACCTCTGAAGTGCAATGCCGTGTCGTGTGAGCTAACAAAAATTTATATTGCATTAGAAACTCCACACATAAATATGAACCTGAATATATGATGGTAACAGCAGTTTTCAAATCTCGCAATTGTTGAAATTGTTTTGAATTCATAACATAATATTGTGTAATTAATTGTGAATGCTATTTTTGTTTTGTCTTGTTATTTTGAAAAATCAGGTAGATGTATTTCAAGTAAGCTGTTGAAGACAAATCCTAAACTATGGTAAATGTGTTTTGAGACAATAATATAAAGGAAATGCAAAAACAATTAATAAATAATTTAACAATCCTTATTAATTGATAATATACCACTGAGATTATAACAGTGTGTTTTACTGCAGCTAGTATTAATTTCAGCTTGGAACTGCAGTAAATTACATATATTTGTGAAGTTGAAATGAACCTTTGAGATTGAGATTGTATTGTGTTTTGTTCCAGTAATGTGCAACAAATTTTACTCTGGAAAATGTTTCAAATTATGTCATATTAACATGTGCCAAACTAATTAAGCTAGCTAAATATCTGGATGTGACTGTACTAGCCAGAGGCTCACTGATGCAGTAGACCTCCCATTGACCTGCCAACAGGATGGACAGCTTAGGCTTGTCTCTTGGGATGACGCCCCTCCTTAGCCCACCATTATACACATGGCTTCCACACGCTAAGTTGACATACAGCTTCTCTGGGCCCTGGGAGACATTTACATGCAGAGTTTGCATGTTGTACAACACAAATCTATTCTATTCCACTGGTCTTTACATAGTGACTTTGTACAGTTTGTACTGTCTCGGTTGGTTTGGCTGCTTATCAAAGTTGTAGAATTGGTCTATTACTCCTCTTTAGTATAATGAATGCTATTACGTTGCAGGGAGTATAGCTCAGTTATATATTTGATACATAAATAACAGAGACAAGGGGAGCTTGATGGGTAGAACATGTTATTGGTTGTTTGGAGACGAGCCAGAGATCTCGACTAGGAGGCCTGTTCAGTAAAACTCTGACAGTGTGGGTTGGAGGGAAAAAGTGGCTTTCATGTCCTGGGTGGCCTGTTTAGCTTGCATTGAAGTGCAAGAAGAGGATGACCGTTTACTTCCACAGTCCATCAGGGAAATTATTGTCTGAAAGGCTTGCACAACCATACACAGCTGGATAACTACCATTGTTTTCCAAGAGAGAGTCATGCATATTCATTCAGATCGTCTGTGTTGAGTTTATTCACCAAGATATGAATGTTCTGTCATCGTTTCTGTACCACACTCAGATCAATCCAAACCCAAATGACCTTCTTTCTTCATTCTTCGAAGACTATTCTACTTGCTCAACTGAAAATCAATCTGATCTGGGTGACTATTTTATGATGTGGTAATTCATATAAATTCGCATAGAGGTTTTTTAGTGTAAAAAATGGCTTATCAGAGCATCAATGGCAAGGAAAGCCTCTTATACTTGAGAACATCTAAATAGGCACTTCTTGGAAGTTACAGTGTATAAAAAAAAATTCTTATCTTCACATATAGCAGGTGACCTGTAAATGCGAGAAAAATATGTTTCCGATATTTAGTTGGTTTCTGGAAAACCACTTTAAAGTGCCCCTATTATGCCTTTTCAAATATGATATGTCATGCAGTGTGTCATGTAGCTGTATGTGAACATAAACTCTCTGCAAAGTTGTGACGCCGACAGTGCACAATAAATTAAGTTATTGTCTATCAAAAAAAAAAGAGTCGGCTCACATTCACCTAAACCAGTCGTCATAAAGTCCGTCCAATCCTGCAATATTAGCAACCTTTAAAATGGCATAATAGATGCAATTTAAGTAAACTGTTTTTCTTTTTTGCATAATATGGGAGTTTTTGCTAAATTGACTTGCTTCCGTTAGGCATATTTTCAGGTTGCAATTTGCACAATTCAGTTCTGAAAAGGTGTGTTGACTTTTGGCAGCAATGTTCCACTTTTAGTGTTTTTAGGGTGAACAAGTGCTGTATACTCTATATCTTACCACAGAACACACCGCAAGCACATCCTAAACGCAAAATTAACAGTAAGTGTGGGTTGGAGGGAAAAAGTGGCTTTCATGTCCTGGGTGGCCTGTTTAGCTTGCATTGAAAACGCAAAATTAACAGTAAGTGTTGAAGTCATAATGCATTAGTCAATCTTGAAACAAGCCCAAGGGGTGTTAACCCACATGCTAGGCACATTAAAGAGAGCGAAACCGGTTCAGTGTCTGTATTAGTTTAGAGTCTCTTTAGGAAGGGGGAAGGCAAGGATACAACAAACCACCTGTTGTGATGCAATGCCGAAGTTGGCCGCAGTCTTACTCTGAACTATAAAATTATGGGACATGCAAAAGGGGAATGAACCAATGAAGGGTGGAGGTCTCAACGGAGGAGCATGTCCAACCAACTTTTGCAATCCATGTAAAGCACTCTAGATTTTTTTCCTCACCTTCTTCTTGCTTTCCACCACTGTGTGTCAGAAATAGGCTTTGTTTTCCTGTGTGTGTTGTTCTAAAACCTGAGAAAGGTCACTCCTATCCATCAGTCTAATAAAGACCCAGCATGAAGATCAGGTTCAGACTTTGATAAATGCTGACTTAAGTGTGGTGCTTGATGATTACGAGGCTGACGGGGTTATAATCGCACATCTCCATGAACAAGATGTAAGGTTGATGTTATCTTTGGAAAGTCAGCTCCCTTGCATTCCTGCATATTCTTAAGATGAGAAATACCTTGCATTCTCCAGCAGGATCAGTGGGAAGCTCTCCCCCTCGCTGAGATGTCCTTTCTTAACCCCTTGCGGCCTCCAGTTGTTGTGGCTTGAACCCCATGGATGTTGATCTTTGATGATGACCCATAGCATTCGGGAATGGCTATGCTGTTTAGCACCAATATATATAATCTTTAATTAATTACAGTTATCAAATCAGATGTTTCTCCTAAAATTAATCCAGGAGAAATGCATGCATTACACCACAAGAAACATGATGCTAAATGCAGGCCAGAATTTGTACCAAACAAGTCAAGGCATGGAAGAAATGATGCTATTGAATGTTTTTGAATTCAGTGTTTAAGGCTGCCAAGCAATGCCAAAACTTTCACAGTCACCGGTGTGCTTTTGTGTATAAGAGCTATTTTACAACAGTGAAGCCTTACTTAACTAATTCAGTGAAAAGTCACAGCTATTCACTTTATAACATTAATTTTACAGACATAGTATTTATTCATGTATCTAGTGTCATATACGTTCAGATTCATCATTGTTATATTTAATCTTAATGATGAATAGTATTTTGGTTTTAGACAATAAAGGTGAATTGGTGAATTGCACATCCCCAATTAATCATTAATTTATTCCATCATTCATTTGTTGTAACATTATTTATTGGTTTGTTTGTTTTTATTTGTTTATTTGTTTTTATATTGATTGTTTATAGATTTTTTCATTTATTATTTGTTTGTAACATTGTACGTATCTGCAGTCTCAATTTAATGCATCCTTGTGGAATAACAGTATTCATTTATAAAAACAAACCAAAAACAACAACAACAACAACAACAAAATTAGATATAAAGTAAATATCTTTGTGAGCAGAAGAGGCTTTTTAAAGACATACTGTAATTTGTTTTAATAGATCTATGGCTATTTAATATACAACCCATTTTTTGTAATGACATTTCAAATAAAGTTACTTGCCATTATATTCATACTGTGGTTTTGATCTTGTGAAAAAAGTTGTGATATTGTTAAAATCTCTTTCATCTCTTTTTGTTTTATAGAAGAAAATGATAAGATATAACTTTTGAGATATATATATGTTATTTCTTTCTTTCTTATAATTGTTCTTTGTTTCTTTGTAACATCCTGCATTTCCTCGGTTTGTTCTGATCTTCCTTTGGCTTTTGTTGTGCCTCTCTTTTTCTCTTCAGGGTTCGTCTGTTTCTTTCTCTCCCCTACTGCACTTGCTTGTTTTCTCAGTCTCTGCGTTTGGCCCGTCTCAGTCCCCTCCGCCTCCCTGAACACCCACTGAATGGTTTATTTGATTTATTGTGGAGTTGCAGAGGGACTCAGGTTAACGGCTTTGAAGTCAGCAGTGACTGCAGGACCCTTGGCTCCCAAACGCTCCTCCAGCATTAGCCAGACGGACTCAGCTTGCGGGAGAGAAAGGAAAGCCTTGTTGTGCTGCTAAGCACTGAAAAGCAAACTCAAGTTTTTCATAAATGGGGATCTTGGCAGTCTGAGGTTTTGTAAAATGTGGGGCAATTCAGTGATGTGGACATCACACGGTTTGGAACACATCAAACGTTACGTTTGGAGTCTATTCCTAGCTTTTCAGAAGGGAACATTGTGAACAAAAACAACTTTCTGCTACCAGGGGACCAATTTTTTTAACCACAGCTTACAGTAGTTATTAATGTGTCTTATTAAAAAAATAATAGTACAAAAAAAACTATTTATAATGTATTTATATGTTTATATATTTGTATTTATTTAAAAAAACACAGCAATATGTACCTATATCAATAATATTAACAATAGTGGCAGGGTTCACATATTAAACCTGTTGTTTTAGTGTCACTCAGCGGACATTTCTCTTTGAAATGAACAAAACAACAAATAAAATTAAATTTGTAATTGCAACTTTTTTTTTTCTTGCATTGTTATTCTTAGTATTATTTCATTCTGTGATGGGGAAAACTGAATTGTGAAATGTAAACTCATAAAATAATAATCATAAAACAGAATTTTGAGAATAAAAGTTCATAATTGCTTTTCAAATGGTTTTTACAGTTATGACTTCATAAGTCTGTAG
>JAUMHI010000002.1:113849-125642 GCA_032359435.1 Enteromius unitaeniatus | reverse complement strand
AAAACAGAATTTTGAGAATAAAAGTTCATAATTGCTTTTCAAATGGTTTTTACAGTTATGACTTCATAAGTCTGTAGTTAAAGGCATAGTTCACCCAAAATGAATGTTTATTTGCTAACCCCCAGGGCATACAAGATGTAGGTGATTTTGTTTCCTCAGCAGAACACAAACAAAGATTTTTAACTTTAACCGTGGCAGTCTGGAAGTCATTTAATGGAAGTGGATGGGCACCAAGCCTTTCAAAGTAAAAAAAAAAAAAACATGCACAGACAAATCCAAATTACACCCTGTGGCTTGTGACGACACATTGATGTCTTAAGACACAAAACAATAGTTTTTTGTGAGAAACTGAACAGTATTTATATAATTTTTTACCTCCGATAGACAACCATGTCTAAACATGTCTCTAAAACGTGTCTAAACCGATATAAAATCATAAAATAAATTAATTAATTTAAAAAAAATACATATTTCATGACCACAAAACTTTGGTTTGGTTCTTCTAAGTTTACATAAGAATGAGCAGTATTTGACTAAGTGTCTGTTAACTGCGTTAGCATTTGTTCCTGTTGATTGTTGACATTGTCAGTAGGCAGTATGAAGGGCTCTTTCAACACTCCAGCTATCGCTTGTACATCAAAGCTTTGCTCTTAGCACCCAGCTGCTAATAAGCCATCAGTGAGAGTGCAGACATCAGAACATCTGCTGGGCTGCTGGAGTGTCAGCTTTTACAGGATGAATGCAAAAGCTGACCTCCACATCAACCTTCTCAGTACAGCATTTTCCATTTCACTTTCTCTAAACTAAGGCCGGTTTCCAATTCTTTTACTCTTCTCGTTATTTAACTTCAGATTAGATAAGCAGTCATTTAGGCAAGGAGTCATCTCCATCGTACACCTCACTCTTCAAAATAAAATTCCAGTTAAAACCAAAAGCAAAACAAACACACAAAAAAGTTCTGGTAATACATTCAAATTAGGAAGCAGTTCTCCTGTTGCTTATTAGCATGCATATTACTTACATAGTGACTGTTAGTATTCAAGCTCATATTAATATTAAAGCATGTCATAATCTGCATGATCATATCGAAGATCCCTTAATCCACCACAGACCTAATCTTGAAAACTACCTTACTAACTATGAATAGCCCCTCCCCATAACCATGAATCCATGATGTCCATGTCCAGGACCTCCAGCAGAAATATAGGCCCACAACATAAAAAAATACAGCAGTATATTTTATTGTACACATGGAATACTTTTATCCCTGTTTTCACCAAACCCATCTTGAGTTTTTGCTGCTAAAAAGCTCTTTTTTATCTGATCATAGAAGCTGTCCCATTTGTAGTTCCGGTACTGTCTGAAAACTGAACATGCTGAAGATTGAACATGAAACTGAAGTTTTTGGATGAGTGAGGAGAATTTTTCTTGAACCCTCCTGAACAACATGTGCTGATGTAGACTATTTGTAGACTAAAGGTTTTCTGACCCTGAGACTCAACTATTTTCTGCAATTCTCCAGCTGTGGTCCTTGAAGAGTCTTTAGCAACTCAGACACTGCTCCTCACCGTGTATTAGGATGATAGAGACACGCGTCCTCTTCTAGGCAGTTTTCTAACATTGTATGTTGATTGGAAATTCTTAATTATTTCCCTGATGGTGGAAATGCTCATTTTCACTGCTCTAGCTCTTTTCTTGTTATTTTCACAGCCACCATTGCTCAGATTAACCAAGGGTGCCAATATTAGTGGATGGCTCTGTATATATATATATATATAGGATACATTTTTTATGCAACTTTGGAAATATGAGAAAAACTTACACTAAATGTGGCCGAGGATAGTATTAAGAGACCAGTTAGTCACACACTTTCATTGCTGAATGCATAATGTGGATCTGCTGCCTCCATGTTTAAATTTACACACTCGTAGCTATAAACTAACTGCGCCACACCGCCCTGCCGGTAGCTATGCTAAATATTGACAATTCAAATTTAGACACCTCAGAAAGGCCACAAGAAATCCCTAATTACAGCGAGACATAGATTGTAGGCAGGGTGGTGGAGGAGACAAATGAAGGGATACAGTGTCAAATCTGTCTCTTATCCACTCTTATGTGTGCAGTTCTCCAGCCTAACATCGGAGTGGAAGGAAAACAGAAAAGAACAGCACTTTCCCAACATCAGCTAAATCCAGATCACAGCATTTACACACACAACAGCAGTATTTTGATTAGAATTATACTTGAGGTGACATTAAGAATTACATTCAAAATCAAGTATTTATAAGAGTGTCGAGAATTGAGAAGAAGAGAATTGAGAAGAAAATATTGATAATCACCAAAAACACAGTATACAGAAAATAATGAAGCAGAAGATCACACAAGATGCTTTTACTCGAGTTGGACTATTCTTGAACTTTGTACTGACAGAGAAAAAGCTTTTGGATGGGTTTATAACCCACTTAATGGAGACAGTTTTCCTACTTCCATCTGCTCTAGTGTTTGTTTTGTCCATTTGAGTAGTAATTATTTGTCCAGAATCTTTCCTGGCCAGTCTAGATGGTGCCATTGCCATTTTTTCATCTCTTAATTGGGGTATTGCAGTTATTTAAGGAATCACACACAGTGGGACTGAAAAGAATTAGTGAGACCCAGGTGAATCTGTCAATTAACAAACCAGATAGAAGACATGAAAAACATGAAAAAATTGTGTTTATGGAAATTAAATGAGACAAGATAGCTTTGGACATAACTGGCCGCTCAAATGATTGGTTAGTTTCTAAATCTGATATTGAGTGTTATCAACTTGCCACTGCAAAATATAAACACAACTGCAAAGAAAATTAAATTATTTTTTTTTAGTTATGGAACCCGTTTCCACCACCACTACAAAAAGCATTCCATTTCAATGTTCTGACTTTTTTCTCAGAATTCCATGATATAAACTACAGAAGCAGTGAGTATAATGCCTTTTAATGAATCTTTGCAAATCATAATATTTTTCAAATTTTTCATAATAATGTACTAGTTAGCAAGTTGAATCAAGTATGAATAGGAAAAGAGGGGTGGAGTCAGCAGAGCTCGTGAAGATTTAAAGGGGAACTACACATAACAGAGTGATTTTTAAAGAGCTGTTTTTGACAGGATAAAATTAGCGTTTTTTACACTATCTTTGAGAAATTTTAAAACAAACTATATTACAAACTTTCCATTAAGACCCTAAAGAATCATATTAGCTTGTGGAGAATTGGCTTTGTATGACTCATTTAAATAAAAAGTTTATTAATTTAATTTCATTTAATTTCATTTAATTATCTTTCTTTCCAGGAAACCAGACCAGAATTGTGTGATATAAGGTTGGTGGTGTGAAGGAAGGCTTTTACAATTAAATGTCTGGAATGAGAATGTCCCTCCCTTTAAAGGAACAGTTCATCCAAAAGGTGACTTGTCTGTATGTTGTTCTGAACCACAAAGATAAGTAAACAATTACATAATTTTAGATTTTGGATTTTAGATTTAACCATCCTTTCAAGCAAAACTTTGTTATATCAACTTTAAATGGAGCAGATTTAACTAGACACTTTGAGAAGAGTGTCTTATTACCATAAAGCCACAGGTTTTTAGGCATTCAAAAGCACATTTGTACTAAAAGTGTTTTAATTTGTTTAGAGGTCTGTACAGTCTGAGGCATATTAGATGTGAGAGTGATTGAGTGCTAAGGCAGGGCAACATGTGGGATTTTATGACTTCTTCTGGTTAAAGGCCGCACAGCGAGCCTGCGGGTGACGTCTGTACCACATCACAGGAAAGCAGTGTTTGTGTGTGTGTTTGCATGTGTGTGTGTTTGCTGTTTCTTCCTCTTTTGCTGAACGGATTCTCGATTTGACTTTATTTCCAGTGTTTAGTTTTTCCCATCAGGCAGACAGATCCACCCATAAGGCCGATAAAATCCCTTGAACTCCTCTGTGGTCCTCTGTCATCTAGAGTTTGTCCCAGAAAATTGCAGACAGTTGATCTTGCCTTGAAAGTTCTGTCATTAACGAGTGTAAGCAAATATCAATTTTTAGTCCAGTTTAATTGCAAAAGTAGCAGTGTTTTGGTGGCAAATGTGAAAGTGTGTGGGTTTTATGTTTCGGCTGGTTAACATGACCGGTTAGCCCCTGTTGGTAGATTGCTACACACCTTTTTTGGCATCAAGATAGCAAAAACATAAGTAAAATTATAATAATTATGATGACAAATACGTATTTCCAACAAATAGACATACAATATGAACATTTTCCATACACATTTTGCAAACACTTCCCTCTTTGCATCTTGAGGATGTGTCAAGCTGGTTCAAATTAAAAAGGAAATCTTTTGACAACAAAGATGTGTTGTTATTATTATCTAAAACCACTATACTTCATTACATCTTCTGCCAGTTATTCACATAGTGTTAAGATTACTTTTAAAAGAAATGACACAATTACATTGTTAAAATATTTTTCCTTCTTTTGAACTGTAAAAAGAACAAAAACCATAGTACAAAAAAAGTAGTTCCCCATTCTACAGTTTCTCTTAAAAACAAACCATTCTTCATCATTTCCCTTTCTTTACTAAACTGACCTTTCGAGCAATCTATGAACTTGAAACCACTCTTCTCGTTGCCAAGGACAACAGTCAAGTGTGGAGAAGGATGTGGCTTTTGTGGGATACAGCCCAGTCCCAAATTCAAACGAATGCCTCTGTCCCATTGTTGTGCAGTTATCACAAACACTCTAATATCCTGACAATGCTGAATTGTGAAACCTATCTCAGTAAACATTTGAACAGCATTTATGCTTTATCAAAGTAAATGCTAATGCTGCAGGTTTCCCCCCTTTTCTGACTGTTTGTTTCTTATTTTCATGGGTTGCCAGGAAGCAGTAAACAGAGCTGTTTAAAAAAAACATGAAGATTAATACACTATGGTTAAAAAAAAAAAAAAACACATTGCAATCAAAGTCTCGATTTGCTGCAAAATCTATCATATTCATCCTCACTATCCTGATTTTCTTAAAGTCGCTCATTGAGTCTGATTTCTCATTGCTGTAACTGGCGAGCATGAGATCATCTTTCTCAGTCTTGCACTTTCCTGTCTGAGAAGTTGTCTGTGAAGCAGTTCACAGCAGGCATGAGATGGAGGACACATCTGGAAACAACTACTCGCAGACTAAATTATTTTCCCTTTACTCCAGGAGGCTGGGGGTTGGGTGGCCAGGTAGACAGGAAATAAACACACGCCACAGAAGATAAAAGAAGGTAGTGTGTGTGTGAGAATGGGAAATACACTCAGATTTAAGTTCAGCGTAATTCCCAGTTATTAACATAATTTAAATCACATAAAAAAATACACTATTTCATAATGATAAACTTACATAAATATAAGCCTTTAGAGAAGACACTTGACAAAATAGTTTACTTTTAAATTTGTATACATTGAGGTCAATAAATAGTTGAATTCATGAATTCATGAATTGAAATCATGGAGGGGTCTACAATTTTCAGCATAGGTGTATTTGCACTGTGAGAGACAGAATCTAAAAAGAAAAATCCGGAAATCACATTGTATGAATTCTTAACAATTTATTTGGGAATTACTGTGTCAAATAAGTATCTAATCACTTCAGTTTTAATGAATTAAAAAAGCATATATATATTTGTTACAGACGCCTTTGTTAACAATTACAGAGGTCAAACAGTTTCTGTAGTTCTTCACCAGGTTTGCACACACTGCAGGAGGGATTTTGGCCCACTTCTTCATACAGATCTTCTCTAGACTTGTCAGGTTTCGGGGCTGTTGCTGAGCAACACAGAGCTTCAGCTCCCTCCAAAGATTTTTAATTGGATTTAGATCTGGAGACTGGCTAGGCCACTCCAAAACCTTGATATGCTTCTTATGGAGCCACTGCTTGGCTTCCCTTGCTGTGTGCTTTGGGTCATTGTCATGTTGGAAGACCCAGCCACGACCAATCTTTAAGAACATTAAGTTCTACTTTGGTCTCATCTGACCACAGGACTTTCTCCTATTACTCCTCTGGATCATCCTGATGGTCCCTGGCAAACTTCAGTCGGACCTGGTCATAGCAGGGGAACCTTCCGTGCGATGCAAGATTTTAAACCATGCCATCTTAGTGTATTGATACCCCACTAGGAGAGATCTTCCATGGGGCCCAGGAAGGCCAGTCATCATTAGCCTCTTCCATTTTCTGACAATTGCTCCAACAGTTGTTCTTTTTTCACCAAGCTGCTTGGCAATTGCCCCGTAGCCCTTTTTTTTGTCTCTTGTGCTTTTCACAGCTCTTTGGTTTTGTCCATGTTGCTACTTAGACTTTGGCTGATTGTGGGTGCACAGGTGTCTTTATGACAGCTAATGACCTCAAACAGGTGCTACTCATTTAGAATCACGAGCAGAGTGTAGCTGGACTATTTAAAAGTAAAATAACAGGTCTTTAAGGGTCAGGAATCTGGCTGAGAAGCAAGTGATCAAATACTTATTTGTAATTTGTAATTTGTAATTAATACTATACAGCAATTCCCAAAATAAATTGTTAAAAAAATAATTCAATGTGATTTTTCTTTTTAGATTCTGTCTCTTACAGTAGAAATGCACATATGCTGAAAATTTTAGACACCTCTATGATTCCTAAATAAGAGAACTTGTAAAATCACAGGGTGATCAAATACTTCACACAAAGTGCTTTTTTGAGATATGAATCTCACAATTTTTTTTCAAGATTTATGGGGGTTTTTTCCACAAAGTTTTGGAACATATACATATACATCACTGTATATATATATATATATATATATATGTTCCAAAACATTGTGGAAAAAAACCCCATAAATCTTGAAAAAAAAAGTGTGAGATTCATATCTCAAAAAGCATGTACACACGCACACACACACAAACACGCACTAGGGATTGAGACTTTTTAAAATTCTCTGATAAATATACTATAGTAATGACATCATCAACATCAAATACCAAAATAAACAAATAAAGTACTCAAAACAATCACCCAAAACATCTAAATATCCACATGCCAATCGAAACAGTGTATTTATATATCATATTTCCTGAAAAGTGAGGGGAGTAGAGTGATTATGAGGTGATAAGAGAAGAACAGTTCTTGGAAAGAAGTGCTGCTAGTGGAAAATGGGAATATTTTAGCAGTGAGGGTTTGTTAGCCCTGCAGGCATTCAGTGGAAAGACTGAGGTAATGTAACTTTTGCCTTTCACAAGAATCTGAAATGTGTCATTTCTCTGAGCTGAAAGCTGATTTGTGCCGTTTTCCTCAGCCAGCCCCTGTCATGGCACATCCACACAGAATAAAAATATTCTAGAGGTATTTTGAGAGAGTTTATTTTAATCTCAGGGACAGATCATTTTCTTATTTAAGTTAATGAAAGGTGTTGAGATTTAAAATGGCAAATGTTTGATTTAAAAAAAATATATATATAATAAATTAAATAAAATGTATACAACATGTAAGCAAGAAGAATTTGTCATTTGTCAATTCACCAATATGTAAAATAGTTATAATCTGTCAAAGTTACAAATACATTGTGACCTCGTGTTTAAACAGTTGATTGTAATGTGAAAAAGCGAGGAGCATTGCCAGCAAACGGTTGTCACAAACAGGCAGCGAGGAGACGTACGGGTTCATGTGCAAACTGTTTATTGAATACAACGAGCAAAACAGACAGGCTTTAGGGTAGTTACCGGCAGGAATGGAGGAGCAAAAGAGTGGTCAGAGTCCGTGCAAGAGTTGGCAACAATAAATACAATCCATGGGGCGAGACAAAGGCGTAATCCGGGGAAAGTCGGCAGCGATAATTCCAAACAGACACTAAGAAACACAAGAACATGGGTGGGTTGACAGGGCTAACAGACCGTGGAGGCATACAAACACATCAGGGTTTTATACATGTGAAAGTAGGTCAAGGGGTGGAGCAAACAATGAATTACCTAGACAACAAACGAGTGGGCGGAGACATGAGTTCATTGATGAGAGTCCATGAATGAAAACAGACATAAAACACAGAGAGTTCGCTGGGCACTGAAGTGCCATCCCCTGATCTGGGCTGGCACTTCCAGCTGACTGTGACAACGGTGCGTTCACACCAAGTACAAAACAAATGATCATCTTCTGCTAATTCACCCCTGTACGCTAATTTTTGTCAGACTTCTAGGTGACACATAGCACTATTTAGCTATCTCTGAGCAATAAGTAGAAGAAATGTTGGCGCATAGGACAAGACACACAAACAGAAACAGATTTATCAAAAAGTAGCAGCTTTAGCAGCAGCAACTATGAGTTGTCATTGATTCCTATGGGAACCATACATGCTGACTCCTGGTCAATGTCGTCAATGCTGTAATGTGATTGGTTATTAGGGGCACATGATCCAGGTTAAAAATACGCTTTCTCCAGTAGTAAGTAATAACCCTATAAGACAATTTCTGACTCACCATCCATTATGTTCCAGGATCCCTTTCCTTGGCATCTACACTTGTTTTTAAAGCTTGTTTGATTTAAAGCTGTGATTTAGAGCTCAGATCTTACTGGACATCTTTCATCACAATACAGCAGAGACAAAATCGACCAAGAGGATTAAAAAATGATTAGAAAAGTGCCCATATTATTATTATTACTATTATAAAATGTTCACATTCAGTGCGAAAAGCCCTTATATCAGAGTGGATACTATTCAGTAAATGTCAGTAAAATGTCCATTTCGAGCTTTTCCAGAAATAAAGACAGAAAAAAAGGGTGATTTGAATCTTAGCCAGCTTCAGTGTAAGATGACCATTTCAACCTTTTCAAAAATTATGGCCAGATTGTGAGAAAAAGATTCAAGTTGGCCTGAATGTAGTTTTTTGACCATTTTGACCAACTAAACCATTATCCTGAAGACAAAATGACACATCATATTATCAAGTAAGAAAACAAGTTGCTCTGAGGTTATATAGTCCCCACAGAGCTTTCAGACAGACAGACCATTTGGCCATTACACTTACTTTGCTCTCAGACAACCAAACCCAGCCATGAGTCACCACATCTACAACACATTTAATGTCTGTCCCTCAAAACAATAGAAACATCAGCCTGTAAGTCTCCAGTGAGCACTTCACCTTGTTTTGTAACAGTTTTTATGATAACTGTTTTTGGTGGAAACTTTTAGAGAATACCTTTCCTGAGTGGTCAACACAAGCGGAAAAGGTCTTGTTGTTGTCCTCTAATATAATTTTGGCAGAGCTATGCACTATAAAGTAAAACACAGAACTGAAACATTTCCATTCTTCTCCTTTTTTAGAGACAAGGACCAAATTTCTTGTAGATGTACTGAGAGGAAAGGAGGGAACAAAAGATCGCACATGAATGCAGGTGCACACATGATCTTCATTTTTGAGCATTTAAAGACCCTCCGAGGAGCAATAGGGAACTTTCATAGTTTAATAACCTCCTAACCTCCAACAGAAGAAGACTTTGAGGCTTTAACTTCACACGTGGCTTTGTGGGTTTGGTTCATAACACTTTATCTCATTGTGTAAGAAAAATCTCTCAAGTTTCAGCCAGGCTGTTTGGACTAGGGTCAAATTGTCAACAGATGGTTGGATGTCAATTGCTTCATTGCTCCATTTCTTTGACCAATTGTCTGAGTCTGTGCCTGTATAGAATAAAAGTGAAACTTGCTTAAGAACACTATAAGAACATTCTGTTCAAGCATAGTTATCAATATTTCACGAACAGATCTGCGAACCGGTTACATGCAATCCAAAAATTGGTTACATTTTATTTTAAGGTGTCGTTATTGCAATGTAATTATAAATTGAAGTACTGATTAATGTTAATTAACTACATTCACAACTACATAACTACTATACGGTTTAGACTTAGGACTTGGCTTAGGGTGTAATGACGGCTCGACAGACAGTTGATCCATATGCAACAATTTGTTCTCAAAATCATCATCAAACATGCGGCGGTCATCAGGGGCAGACATAATCAGTGAAGACAAGGCTACAATCAAGGTCCGGGTCCAGGCAAAGTTTGGGGCAACAAGAGGTCCGTTCTGTTACATAGGGTTACATTTGCATAATTTATTTGTATTATGACAGTAACTACATGCATTATGTGACTGTTCCAGTTTTGTGGACATTCACACAAAGACCAGTCATTAATTATTATTTGAATTATTTAACATTTGTATGATTTATCCTATATTAACTATTTTGTAATTTAAAAGTAATCAAAAAGTACTCTGATTATATTACTTAAAATGTGTAATGTTACTAAAATTAGAAAAAAAAATTAATAATGTAATTTGGAATCAGTAGCAGACTTGTAAGTAACTTTTGAGTAAGTAACTTGAACGGCTTGATCAACAGAACTAAAAGATGATATCTGTAAAAATATCTGTAAAATTGTCCTATGTGGATTTGAAGTAAAGCACATAAACTTGGAAATTAGCTTAGAAGGACCAATGCCATATCATCCTCCCTTGACAGCAGGAGTTCCACTGAATGCATAGCTTTTTCCATGAAGTTTCTCTCAGGCGGGAACGACATACCTATCAACATAGGTCTTTTTTTAGCTGATTGGGTGGAGGTAGACTTCAGTCTGAGTGTGTGTTGTGACTACTGGTTAAGTATAAGGCCTGGCTATAGAAAACAGAGGACAAGGAATTCCTTCATACACTGTAGTCGTGAACACACCTTGGTAAAGAAGCTTTGTGTGGAAGTGGGTGTGTGATGTTTTAAATACGTTTTTAACTTTTATGTGATTTTAACACTTTAGTAACTGAATGAATTCAACTGAATGTCTATGTACTAATTTATATGACAATTAAATCTTTAACTGGCCTTTTCCCACCCAGAAATACATTTTTAATTTAACCCATGTAGAGGCTCTTCACACAGAATGCGTTTCGCCATTCCACTGCGCCACTTTTCCATGTTTTCTGAAGACAGGCGTTATTCAATGTTGAACTAATATAAAAACTTATTTGCTAGAATATTCTCAGAAATATTCAGCGGTAACTTAACATTTTATTTTAAGATTTAAAGGAACATGCCACTTTTTTGAAAGACTCATTTTCCAACTCCCCTAGAGTTAAACCGTTGAGCTTTGAACTTTGCATGGTTGCAGCATGTGCCATGATATTATGCAGCACCTGAAAATAGTCCCCAGCATTTTCAGGCACTGTGTAATGTCATTGTGCCTACTGCAACCATGATACGGCAGCAAAGTTCCTTGATTATTACTCTAGAATAAGAGTATAGTTTCATATCAGTCATATCAGCCAAGGAAATCACAACTTTTCATTTTCTGTCGGTCTTATCACACGATGTAACTACAAACTAAATTTTAAATAGAAAGAATATTGAACTCTTGTTCGGGAACGCCCACCGGGACGGGGCAGACAGTGGAAAAGCCCATCGGGGTGGAGCAGGCGGCGGAGAAGTCCTCCTCTGGGTGGTGCAGGAGACTGTACTGCATAGAATGAATTCGAAACTGTTTAACTGTAGGGAAGTTGGAAAATATGTTGTAAAAAAAGTGCAGTATCCCTTTAACATTTGTTAAATATATATGTACATTTTAATGTGTCCTGTGGTGTGACCGAAAAATTCTAAGTCCAATTTTTGTAAACTACCTATAACGAATGAACAGACGAATAAATAAACAAATACATAAACATGACTTCATGATCGCTCAATAAATGACTTTGAATACTTCCATATTTAAATACTATAACCTTGATTTA
>JAUMHI010000002.1:79925-91709 GCA_032359435.1 Enteromius unitaeniatus | reverse complement strand
CCCTCCCCTGTGATGTTACTGTCGGCGCAGGTGCGCCTTTCCGGGAGGGGGGTGTAATGTCATGTTCCGTGTCTGTTTTTGTTTATGTCTTGAGTTCATGTTTGGTTTGTTCCGTTTTTCCCCCCTGTTTGGTCTTTCCGGTTGTCTCGTAATCAGTTCATTCATTGCACCTGTGTGTCTTTAGCTGTCTCCACACCCGTCATTATGTTCAGTGTATTTAAAGCCTTTGTCTTTCAGTTACCGGTTGTCCAATGTTGAAGTTACGTGTATTGTGTTCGCTTGTATACTGCTCTGTGTTTGCTGCCTCGTCAGCTTTTGTTTTCTCCGTGTTTGCTCTATAAATGTGTAAAGCGCAATCTCTGTGTCCTCCGCTCCCTTGCCAGCTGAGAAGCGCGAACGCACGCAACATTCAGCGGACCGGTTACGTGACAGTATCGAACCGAACTGTAATTTTTGTGAACCGTTCCACCCCTAATATAAATATATGATATAAATATTGTGACAGCACTGCACCAATCCAAAAAGATGGCGTTTGTTGCTGAGTTCAGCTCGCTGGTTTTAAAGGATTCCAGTCCAACTATTGCAGAACTGGTTTCTGAAGTTCAGCCAGGGGGCCGATCCAGTCACAATCAGCGCACAAGATGGCTGCCGCATTTGAGTCACGGCACAAGATGGCTGCACAAAGCCCCGAGGTGTCAGTTGAGATCGCATTTCCTGCCACAGTGGTTCTACCAGTGACTGCACAATCTCTAGAAATGTCTACATTAGTCGTGGATTTTCCAGATTCCGCTGGTGGCTGCATTACTTCTAGGACAATCCACTCAGGCTAACGAACTTATGTGTGATCCTGCCATGGAGATTCAGCCTGTAGTACCGAGCCAGTCACTCACGGATTCCAATTGAAATTGGAGCATCTGGGAGAGTCATGTGTCGTCCATGTGCTTCTTTGGTTTTGTTTTCATTCCGTCACTCGTGTTTTTCCCTACATGTTACTCCGCCCCTCTCATCAATGTTCATTCCCTTCCAGCTTTGTCTTCCAGGTGTCCTGTTTTACGTCTTGATTAGTCTGTGTATATATTCCATGCTTTGTTCTTTTGTTCAGTGTCAGTTGTTAAAGTTTGTTTACGGTCCATGTCAGCATTGATCTGTGCATATTCATTCAGCATTCCTGTAATCTGCTTTGTTTATTAAATGTTATCTCCTCGTTGTACTTCTGTCTGTTCATTCGCTAAGAAGCAAGACTGCGACAGCACTGCGAGCATTACACGTTTGGTACGAGGCTTTGGTTTGTTATGCATTACAAACGAAATGTTCCGACTTAGATTTTTATATTTGGGGGGAAAAAAAGAGAATAAATTGTGTATTGTGTACAAAGCTGTCCAAACGACAGGACAGGCAACGTGCTGTCTGCCCCTCCCACCTCCAAACAGACGAAAACTAGAGACACGCACATTACAAACTATCCCCATTGCGTTCAGGTAGGCATTTCCAACAGGTTCGAACAGGGAAAAACAATCGATCGGTCACAGCCAGCGGTACATTTATAGCCGCGGATTTTAATGTGGATTTTAAGGAAATACTAAATGTTATTGAGCCCTCCTAGCAAAGAACAGAAAGATTGTGACTTTTCTGAAGCACAACAGCGGGACATGTGTTGAAGACATGATCTGTGCTGCCTGAAGAAAATGTGGACACACTCATCTTTCTTTTTATTAGTTTATAACTACTACAATATTACATTTAATTTTTTATAAGGAGCATTTGGTTTTGTTTGTAAAGGAGGTTTTGTTTTATTTGCTGCTAAGAAGAAACCCCAGAAGATATGTGAAGTATAGCTCCATAATTTTCATACTTTTATGTTAGTTTTAAGAAATAAAAATGTGAAACAAAAATTAAATGAATTCAAATTTTTTTTATTTTTGCTGTATCGAAAACATACCGAACCATGATTTTTGTGAACCATTACAACCTTAGTATGTATATATATATATATATAGTGTTTATAGTAATGCATGGTTTAATGCATGGTCGTAATCGTACATGAGGGCACGATCTACTGCCTTGGAGGAGCCCTTCCTCAGGAGCAGGCCTTGGAGGGGGCCCTGGAGGAGGCGGTAATGTCACAGGCACACCAAGCTCTGTCCCTAGCCAATCACAAAATTCACTCTCCCCTGACCGCCAACTGTCACCTATTATTTCCCTTAATCACCACCAGTACAAAGCCACACACCACACAGCAGTCACTGTCCGAACTCGTTCATACCGAAGTGCACTAACTCTTGACTTTATCTACTAAAGCTTGATTACCTATTGCCATAATTACCATGTGCTTACCTCCCTGTGCTCCTCAGTCTCTGTGTTCGTCCCAGGCCCCCGGATCCCTTCTGTTTCCCTCCATTGTCCCTGGATTTCATGTGATGTGTGGTTGTCTCTCATGTTAAATGCTGTTATATTTGAAAAATGAAAAATATTTTCTGTAATGTAGAAATTTTTGTGGTTAGCATTATAGACCACATGGGTACAAACACTATGTTGTAACAAATAAATCTATCTTGTGTTAAATATCTTACATTTGTGTGTATGTGACGTGTGTTACGTATGTGTTATGTAAATTTGAACTATAATGCATTAGATTATTGGTTTTAGAGCTATAATTCAAATTGCTGGGGTTACTTATTGGTTGGTAATTATTAAATGTTGTTTTTTTAGACAGTGCAATAATAATCACATTAACAGTCATATACACAATGGGATATTGAAATAATGTCTTTATTTCATGACTTTACAAAAGTACTTTGATTTAGTAACAGGCGTTTACTTTTAGATAGCCAGCATTTGTTTCAGTGCTGGTGTCATTGTGCACAATTATCAGAGGATATCTTGTACTCGCCAAAGCCCTGTTGCTTGGACAAGTTATGACATGGGTGCAATATACAGGCATAGAGGTCTGAGACCTTTTCCAAGTCAGTGGAGTACACCAGTCAATTTCAACCATGTGTAGCCTTGATTTTAGGTCACTTCAGTCCTGACCTTTAGCTATTACTAACTCTTGAAGAATCCGACATGTCTGACCAAAAAGAGTTTTACCTTGTGTTTTAAAGGAGAATGTGCTGCATACTAATAATAAAAAAATAAAAATAAAAAATAAGACACAGACCATGGTTAATACGTGCTAAGGTGGATTTATTTATTGTGCATTTATTGAATTCTCCACCTCAAGTGCCTCTGAAGGACATTTATTCTATGAGCTGTAACTTATTTATATTATCATAGGACATAAAAATCATAAACGAGAACACCTCAGCTGTGTCTGCAAAACAGCAATGTATTCAGAGAGTGTGAATGGAAGTTTTAAAGTTTCGATTTTTATCAGAAACAGAAATTGTATATCAGATCTGCTAAGATTAATCAAAAGTGTTCAAATGAAAGATAAAAATATCTTAATATGAATTTTACCATTTCTTTTTCAATATTCTGAGAAATGCACTTTACATTTATTCCATAGAGTGTTACTGTATATTTTATGCTGTATTTATTTTTCATAAGGAATCTTTAGGATATATATATATATATATATAATCATTATTTGCAAATACACCTGAATCCTAACCATTTTAGTTTTTTTTTCTGAAATGCATACCAAAAGATAAATAACAGGACACAGATAATTTTCATATTATGTCTGTTTATTAACACTAATAATTAGGGATGCACCGAAATTTCGGCCGCCGAAAATTTTCGGCCGAAATAGCATTATCGTCAAAATTGTCGTCAGGATGCTCAGGATGCAAATGAAGATAATTAAATAAAGACTTGAGTTTGTACATTTTGTGGAACCACATTTATGTAAAATAATAATTCTCATGAAATAACATTGATTATTTAGATATTTAGCTATTATTAAAATTAATAATCTATCATTGAGCTATCCTATTTGTTAAAAGTGTTCCACTTGGCCACATAGATGCGTCTTTGCAATACACATATACTTTTATGAAGAGGTCAAGGAAAATATGCACTGCAAGTTAAGGTTGCAACTTACTGAAGAGTGAATTTAGCATTCACCACTTGTTTGTTTATTTGTTTGTTTGTGCTTGTACAACCAGATTGATCTCAAAGGTGCTTCAGAGGGCATTTACCCCTGGACTTTTTACAATCGGATAGCTGAATATGTACTGTATTGTAGCTTTTTTTGCTAAAACATGCAATTTTTCCCTATACATGAGCAAAAGAAGGTTTGTGTGTAATAGCCAAATTAGAAATATGAAGGCAGTGGTCAGTAAAAGGTGTAAGGTGTCTTGCTGGTATAATAGTCTTTGAAGTCCATCTTAAAACTACTGCAGAGAAGTAGACAGGCTCAGCAAGACACCCATTTGTCTGGCTGTGGTTGGCAGAAGATGTTATTGAGCAATGCTTCTCTACATTAATTTAGTATTTGAAGGACATTCCAAGAAAGGCAGGTAGAGAAGCAGTGGTCAGTAATGTGTCTTGCCACCATCAGCACAGACATTCCTGTCAGGGCCGGATGAGATTTCGCAGAGGACACTCAATTTAGCTGAAAAACAATATTATATCCTCCACATTTTCATACCTGCTAACTCTTTATTGTCTCCCAATAGACATTCTACTGACTATAAGTAACCTGTCAAGTATGTCAACTTATTCTAACCTAAGTCTACCAGTCAACTAAATACTCTACTAACAATCCAAAGATAACAAACCATACATCATTGGAAAGCTTATTTATTCATAATAAATATACATCTCAATTAAACATTCTGGAGCCCCTGGTGAAAGGCTTACTACCTGACTGTTTCACCTCACCAGACGGTCTACTTCCTAACTTAGCTTTCAATGACAGAGGGGGAGAACACAGCACCAAAGGATTTGTCCCAGATCAGAATGGAGAGAATTTGATTGAGTGCCCGATGTCTTGTCTTGTTTTTCTTAACTTCTGTTCATGTGCCATCTGTTACATTAATTAAAGAATCCATAAAAGCAATGCCACAATGCCTTAAGACTATGTACAGTACAATTAAATCACTGTTTGGTCTTTGGAACACAGATTATAAAGATGATGAATACTTCAGCATATTGAAGGAGGAGATGTAAAGAGCCAACTACTATTTAAGTAACTGGCTAATGCAATAGATGCAATTGTTTACACAAAATCTTGTTGAAGATACATATTGACCTGAAAATTACCAAATAGTGTTAGGTGTTGAAACCAAGGAGGTCTGTAATAGCTGGATAACCACATCTGTTAACATTTGCATTAATCTAAATAGCAGTTCAGCCAATGCTGGGCTGGTACAGGGCCCCTCATAAGCACAGAACCTGCATTCTGACATCTTTGCATGTGTAATCAGTTCTTTTTATTGTTTTGTTATAAGCAGTAAACGTCAGTGTGACTTGAAATAAAACATTTTAAATGAAATGTAAAAATTAAAGCAATGTATATGTTTCTTTTAATTTATATACAAGAGGCACTAATAACGAATAATCATCCATCAATAATCTGATATGTTGTAGTTCCCTTTCAGTTGGTCACTCTGACGTCATGTCGGTGACCGACGAATAGGAACCTGTCATGTCAGATGTCACTTTTGGAGCTCTCCCTGATGATCAGATGTTGGTTACTGCATCGGAAGGAGAGTACGGTTCTGGAAATGAGGCATTCGGTTTTGGAGCGGTGTCCAATGGACACTCAACCATACCAGATACTGATCCAGAACTGGTCACTATGCTTTCCCGGGCTGCCAGGGGGATCGGGATTAAGTGGAACCCTCCACAGCGTCCTGAGCCTCCGAGGCTGGATGATGGTACTGAGGTGTGCCCCATACTGAGGTACTTCCCGGAGGTGCATGATGAGCCTACTTTGTCGTGGAAGGCACTTTTTTACTGGCAGGAAGCGATCAAGTGGTTCATCCTCCTTCACCACCCCTGATGGTGGCGTAGTGAGGGGCTACACTGGGGTCCCCCAGATAGAGAGCTCTGTTGCGATGCAACTGTGTCCGCAGGCTTCTACCTCCTTGCAGGGTAACCAGTCGCTCCCCTCCCAGCCCTGTAGGCATTTGTCGATGATGATGCTTATAAAGCCTGAGGAGAGGCTGCGTCTTCCGTACACACTATGGCGTTGTTGCAGGTGCATCAGGCCAAGGCACTGAGAGCTCTGCACGAGGGTGGCCACGATTCAGAGGTTCCTCCGAGCTTCGTGCCGCGACGGACCTTGTGCTTCGTGTGACGAAGGTTATGACGCATGTAACCCTGGGTTGTGCGATGTCCACGATGGTGGTCCAACAGCGCCATCTTGGCTGTGTTTGGTGGACATGAGTGATGCAGACAAGATTAGGTTCTTGAATGCTCCCGTATCGCAGACCGGCCTCTTCGGCGACGCGGTAGAGACGTTGCCCAGATTGACGTTGTCCCCACCACCAAAGAAGTAGAATGAGACCTCCATCACATCTGCCGCAGGCGGCCAGCTGCACCCAGGCCCTGCTGGCACAGCCTCAGCCTGCTCGTCGCTGAGGGCGGCCCCTGCTGTCACCCTCTGCTCCAATGCTCCTGTCCTATGTAAAGAAATTGCTTCTCTTCTGATGAAGAAAGAAGGGGTAGTTGACACCGTTTCTTCTTTGAGAGCACCTTGAACAAGAGATGCCTACACGTTGAAATGGAACCTGTTCTTTGAGAGGTGTTCTTCTCAAGGAGAAGACCCCTGAAGATGCGCGATCAGAATTGTGCTTCTTTTCCTACAGCAAGGGTTGGAGTCAAGGCTGTCTCCCTCCACCCTTAAAGTCTTTGTAGCTGCTATCACAGCAAACCATGACCCTATCGATGACAGGTCTGTGGGTAAGCATGATCTGGCCATCAGGTTCCTTAGGGGGGCTAGAAGGTTAAATACTCCTAGGCCTCCTACTGTACCCTCTTGGGATCTCTCTCTTGTGTTGAGAGCATTAGGAGAGGGTCCCTTTGAGCCAGCAGTCGAGTTGAAGTTTCTCTCAATGTAGACACTCCTCCTGCTCGCATTGGCCTCCATCAAGAGGGTAGGGGACCTGCAGGCATTTTTGGTCGACGATTCTTGCCTCGAGTTCGGGCCAGAGGATTCCCAGGTAACACTGAGGCCACGGCCCGGCTACGTGCCCAAGGTTCCTACCACTCCCTTCAAGAGTTCAGATGGTGAACCTACAAGACCGGATGACAATTTTTACACATATTTTGCACAGGTTAGCCATCTCTGTTTCCACTCCTCAGCTGCTTTAACCCCATGAGGGGCAAGCCTGATTTGCCACCATAATCAGTTAAGTACTGTGCCTTTAAAAATGCCATTTCAGTTTAATAAGTCATTGTCAGCAAGTATGATTACTTGAATGTCAGATGTTGAAATAGTTGTGTGTCAAATCTTGATCGTGATTTTCTGTAAATTATGCATTTGTCTGCTGTTCCACTATAATGAGGCTTGCTGTCAAATCTATTTTAAATAAGCGTGAGATTATGGTTACTGTACATATATAAATTAAAACAAATTACATTTTAATCATTATCACACACACACACACACACAAATAGCAATACAAATCTTGGTAGCACTTTATTTTAAGGTGTCCATAATACAGAGTAATTACTAAGTAGTAGCCATTGTACATACATAAAACAAAATGTACTCACCAAGTACATGTTCCAAGTTATGCAACAGCTTGTAATTACAATTTGTTCTAAATATATTTAATGTAAATATAAATACATATAAATCATATAATGTAAAACATATAATTATGTTATGCATATTTGTATTTTTTTTTTAGTTCAAAATTATTATTGTTGTTTAGTTAAATTAAGGGTAGTCCATACCAATATTTACAAGTAACAATATTTTTCATATATATATATATATATATATGTGTGTGTGTGTGTATATATAGACTGTATGTCAAGTTTACCTTAACAAATAAAAATACATTTAAAATAAGGATATAAAATATATGAGCAAATATATGGGACATTTCATTAGCAGCTTTTATAGTCAGGCAGGCAGAGTAGTCAGGCAGGCAGAAGTCGGTACACGGTGAACAGAACTTTCAGAGACAGGCAAAATCGTAATCCGCAGACAGGCAAAAACAGGACGGGGCAGGCAGCGAGAACCACAGTAATAACAAACAGTCCAAAGTCATATCAGGATAAACAGACTGAAATAAATGCTCAGAATTGCAGTGGGAGCAAACAAGACTTCGCGCCGAACTGACGCGAGGCCCTCCTTTAAATAGTCATAGAAATGGCAGGCAGCGGGAAGCGAAAGGAACCAAGGTGCGTGGGGGAAAAAGGTCCAGGTAGGAACTAATAATCGGGAGATGGTTCCCGCTGCTGAGTTCCGGGGAGAGCCACGGAGGCGCGGCTTGTAACAATAAAGAAAAGTGAGAAATAAACTATCAATCAGTCAATCACTTTTACTCATATAGTGCTTTTAACAATACAGATTGTAGCAAAGCAGTGAACATTATCAAATAGGAGAACAGAGTGATGATAATGTATGATGACTAGATTAAACTATTTATTTATTAAATGCAGAGACAGTCTTTGAAATCAAAATGATGATAATGTTACATATGGCAGATGTATTTTTCATCATAAAAAACATGGGGCAAAAAGTACCCATGGCAGTAGAAACTCCTGACTTGATGCTTTTACACATACATAAACCATTAAGATATTGTATTCTTCTACTTCTTTCTAATTAAGTCTACCAGCATCCTTAAACAAAATTTAACAAAAACATAGGAAATGTGACACAATGGTGGATCTGCACGTCTCAGCCTTATTAAAGCTATTCCATTAGCTCAATGATTAAGCTGGGAAAAGAATCATTCAAAAGTGTAAGAGGAGGCATGTCCCTAGGAAATTTTGTGTAACCCTCACTATTGTGTGTTATCAAATGGAGTGTTTATATTACTTGCAGGAATTATTGCAGTGGAAATTGCTGCATGATGATAATGACTCATACTGGCTAGAGGTATCTATTCTGCTGTCTTTATTGTATATGGGCTAAGAAATCGTTTTAGAGTTGAAGTATCAATCTCTTGTGATTTTCACCACTTTACAAAATGAGACTAAGATGCTGATGTAATGATAAATGGGGATAAAATGCACAAGAAATTCTTGAAAGAAAGACCACACAAAGGTTTATTTCATGTTAGGCTCTGTTAGCAACCACTCTGATGTTTGCAACATTATATATATATATATATATATTTACAGTCAATATTTCATTTTGTATAAAGCAATGACCCATAGAAATGCTTTGGACATCTATGAGCTAAATCTACTGAAAGGGCTGGATAGTCTGGAAAGTGTGGATATCCTATTTTTGTGACCGTGCCTGCATGTACAGTACAAATAATTGTTAGTTGAGCTGTAAAGTTGTCTAAATGGCCTTTTCAGTTGGGACTACCTTTATAGGTGAGTGTAATTGTGGTTGTGCGTCACTGGTGTGAATCCTTTAAGTTAATTTTAAGGTTATGGCTGGAAATTTATTTTGTTGTAATATCATTTCAGACACATTTGAACACAAGGTAACTAAATTATATAACAAATCATCAAATATGCAGTACTTATTTGTAAGAAAGGAAGCACAAATTCACATTTCAAGCAAAACAGTTACTTAATAATAATGCATATACTATTCTAAATGTTAAAAACTCAATAATAACATTTATAGTTGATGTGATTCTCTACTGTCACGAGTGTTCTCAAGCTTCACTAGACGGCACCCACATCACCTCACCCCCACGGACTCATTTCCTATGGACTTCATACCCATCATGCACTGCACACCCACACCTGTTCACATTTAGCAATCATCACCTTCGGCTGCTGTTCCTAACCACACCCACTCTCACTCACTATTTAACTCTCACATTCACCCACAGACAGTTCCGAAGTATTGACTTGCTCTGGCAGTCTACCAAGCGTTCCTTGTCCGTGTTTCTTTTGTTTTGTGTATTGGTACTGACCTTCTGACTCTGATTGTTTTCTGCCTGTTTAGACCTTTTGCTGATTGTACCCTGACTTTGACTCTGCCTTGCCTTCACTGCTTTGTTTGCCTGTATCTTGACCCTGCCCATTGACTCTGAATAAAGATTACTTGCACATGGATCCAAACACTCCTGCCACAGTTATTGCGGAACACATCAGCATTACAGGATCCAGCAGTTTTTGTAAAGGACTCTGGCCAGTTATGGACCCAGGCAAACAACTACTTAAACTAAAACAAGGTAGCCAATCTATTGAGGAATACATCACTCAATTCTGTGAGCTATGTTCAAGAGCCACGAGGCCAGAACAAGATGTCCACTGCTTCAGTGCTCCAACTGCTACACAAAATTCCAGCCATTCCCGAACCATTGCACAAGATGGTTGCCGCTCCAAGAACCGTTACACAAGATGGTTGCTTCCTACGAACCATTGCATCTGAGGGCTGTCGACCTTCAGGAAGTTCCGCTGGTGGTTGCACGACCACTAGGGGTTATGGTGAAGTCCAAAGCCTCTCTGGTGGTTTCACCGGTGGCTGCACAAAAACCCAGAGGTGTTGGCTGAGGCCAATTGAATGCTCAGTCCAGTTCCCAGCAGACTTCAGTCTGCCATTGTCCGGTCCAATTTCAGAGTCAGGACCTGGTCAGGCCAGGAGAGCCACTGTCTAATCCAGTTCTCGAGTTGGAGAGTTCCTAACCTGCCTGATCAGGAAGGCTTTGACTCTAACTTGCCTTCACTGCTCTGTTTGCCTGTGTCTTGACCCTGTCCTCAAAACTGTATTTAACAACAATGATTATTATTATTATTTTATTTATTTATTTGTTTATTTTTATAGGCAACATTCAACTGGAGATTATTTAAAGTGCCCCTATTATGCCTTTTCAAATATGATCTTTCATGCAGTGTGGCATGTAGCTGTGTGTGAACATAAACATCTGCAAAGTTGTGACGGCGACAGTGCGCAATAAAAAAGTTGTTGTCTATCAAAAAAAGAGTCAGCTCACATTCGCCCAAACGAGTCGTCAGCAATTTTAATCTTTTTCTGTTACGGATCAACGTTCTACGTCGCAAACAATTTGCCCCACCCACAAACAGTACAATTTCCATGTGGATTACATCATGTCAAGAAGACGCTGTATCCTGTGAGAGTAAATTTGTTTTATACGCCCTTCCAAAAGATTAATGTACAAAGAATGAGTGGTTAACATTAAATTTTTCAACAACACCTCAGCAGTACAATCTCTTGTTGTGTTCACCTCATTTTACTTATGACTGCTTTTCCAATCTTTGAGTACAATGCGATATTCTCAAACGCTTGGTCTTAAAAGATGGATCAGTGCCCAGTTTACTTGGACTGGCTTGCTCCTCTAACTTCTACCTGCAAATAAGATTAATAATTGAATAATTGTATTTTCTAGAGATCATTGAAAATGCGTATTTGTGTAAGTTATGTTGTGTAACAACCCTGCACATGTCTTGGTAACCGGCTAACTTTTCTGTAGTTCTGTTGTTCAGCTGTTGGCCTAATGTAGTCTAAACATTATAATCTGACTGCCTCATCAGTTTAAGCAATGATAAACGATGTTTAACGTAGTGTTATGCATTATACAACGTTGAAGTTCACAATATAGAGGTGTGCCCGATTCACTTACAAAAGCAAATTGCGAGCACTTTCCACTGTAGTCTTGCTAACTACAGTAGTTGACGTATTCTCTCAGAAAGCACCTCTAGTAATGTCAGAAAGTATAGTTTTGGTACAAG